>ARYC01000319.1:0-20701 GCA_000711775.1 Oxytricha trifallax | reverse complement strand
AGAAGACTGTTTTGCATAAGGATTATAAAGTCAAATAGGTTATTCCTATGGTATAAATTGATGGTATGCTTTACTTAACAAACAAGAGAATATATTTCCAACCATGCAATTCAATTTATAGTAAGCCTGTAGTAAACTTCAAAATCAAGAACATCACAGAGCTATTTGTCAGGAGATATAAGCTGCTTAATATTGGCATGGAATTCGTAACAAATAAAAGGGAAAGTTTGTACGTAACATTCCCATCAAAGGAGGAGAGAGATCAGTTCTATGACGCATTAAGGAAATTAGTAAATGACACATGTATAACTACAGAGAGATCAGTTGTTGATTATACCTAAATGTGGGTAAATGGAGAGTTGGTCAATTTAAACTATCTTTTATAATTAAATTTCTGAATTTGATATTGAATTAGCTAATATCATTCTTATACTCTTGAACTCTTATGCATAGAGATCATTCCAAGACATAACACAATATCCAGTTTTCCCTTGGGTGCTTTAAGACTACAAGTCAGATGTCTTAGATTTAAACGATCCTAAATTTTACAGAGACCTCTCAAAACCGATTGGTGCTTTAAATGAGAAAAGACTGAAAGAATTTATCATAAGATATAATGAATGCCCTGAAGGGGAAAAATACCTCTATGGAACTCACTATAGTTGCCCAGGATATGTTATAGGATTCTTAGTGAGCACACCCGTAGTGGTGATTAATTTAAGGAGGGAAGTGTTGATAATCCCAACAGGCTATTTAAGGGAATTAACAAAGAATGGGATAGTGTTAATACTAACCCTGGCAATGTCAAAGAACTAATTCCAGAATTTTATATGGAGGATCCTGATTTCTTGGTAAACAAGCTAAAACTAGATTTTGGAGTAAGAAGTAATGGAAAGAGAGTAGATGATGCTAAGCTGCCAAATTGGGCTCATTCAGCAGAGGATTTCTTATAAAAGAATAGGTAGGCTTTAGAAAGTGAATACGTGTCGAATCACTTACATTTATGGATTGACTTGATATTTGGCTGTAAATAAAGATCTATAGACGACTTCAATCTTTTTCATCCGTTGACATATGAAGGAAGTGTAGATTTCGAAAAACTGACAGATCCAGTTTAACGAATTGCTTTCGAAGTTTAGATTACTGAATTTGGTTAAACTCCAAGGTAATTGTTTAGAAAGACTCATCCACAAAAATACTCAAAGTTTATTCCTAAAACTTTGACTGCGACCTAAGAATCAATAGTTTCTACAGCTACTACAGTTATTTAAGATCATGAAGAGCAAAAATTAGAGAGCAAATTCAAATAAATTGTTGAAGATGAATTGAATGAAAATACAAATTAATCTCCGAAAAAGCAACAATAAATCTAACAATAAAAATCGTAACAAGAGGATATTTAAAGTCTCAAAACTTAAAAGTGATTATTTTCTTAAAATTTATAATTTTATAAATTCAAATTATGTATCTACTAAATATAATTGAGTTTGGATTAAATTATAATACTTTCAATATTATTTATCAAAGATAATTTCTTAAATTTTCATTGAAGAAGCTTTTTTTTAATTCAATAAAATAAATCCATTTCGCTTGTCGTTTTTCAATTCCAAATTTATACATACTTAGAAATATACAAGCAATTATAATATTATATAGCTAGATTTATATTTTTTCATTATTTATAGTCTAAGAAGCCCAATAAATAAAAAAAATATTTATAATGGATTTTCGATTAATGAAGTGAAGAAATCAGCTTTCAGAGAATTGAGTGAGTTTTAAAACAAAATTGTTGAGAAAGTTCACAAGGATGCAATAACATCACTCCATTTATCTATGAGAAGAAACCTAATCTTAAAAAATAGTGACTCTTCTATGGATGGCTTCATAAAAATGATTGATGCTAGAGATGGCTAGACGAAGAAAGCTTTTTTTGTATGTTAAAGCGGTATTAATACCTCAACTGCTCTGAGCTCATAAGATTCTTTTGCTGTAAGATAAAAATAAAGAATTCATACAATTTTTAGTTAGCGGCATAGAATCACAATATATTTGTGTTCAGCTTTTTGACAGGAACTACAATCACGAATTTCTATGCACATGACGATATCATAAATAAAGTTCTCTTTTCTAATGTAAAATCTTGCCATTTTTTTGCTTAACTATTTATAGGATAAACTCATTTCTTGCTCAAGTGATTAGACTTTAAGAATTTGGGATCTTAAGGGTTCAAACTTTTCTAACCCCGTCATACTCTACGATCACGAAGAAGAAATTGTCTCTGCTGCCGTGACCTAGAACATTCTTTCTTCTATGGATATAGAGGGGACCATTATTACTAGGGATTTAAGAACCTAAGAGATTATCTCAACGATTAGGCTCGACAAGTAGTATGAAACAGGTTAGGTACTCTTTAACAGCAAAATGAAGAATGAGTTGATTGTTTTTTATAACAATGAAATTGAGTTGTATGACATTTCAAACGGAAGATTGATTCAAGGTAAAGAGCTAGATCAAAATGTGACAAATGCTGTTCAAGATGAGGATTGTATAGTACTCTCATACGATAATGGATCAGTAGCTGTTTATGATTGGAATAAAGATAAAATACTGGATGAGAGTGACGATTTTGGAGGCATGGTTAAATAACTAGGAGTAAGCCAGCCTAAAGTAAGCAGAGATGAAAAAATACTAGCAACTGGAAACGATAAAGGAGAACTTACTATCTTAAGAAAAAGCTGATTAAAGATATAATTTATTTATGCAATTACAAATTGGATAATTCAACAATTTACATGGATGGAGTCTTATAAAAGGGATTCATAGATTTGATGTAATTAAAATTCTATTAAAGTCATAATTAAATCAGATATATATATGGCAAAATAATATTATAATCTATCTATATAATAAAATTCAATGGGCTGCTATAATACCAAAAGTAAAGTACCAAAAGGAATAACATAGCAAGATTTCCATGAAATTTAAGAAGAAAAGTTTTCTAAATTCCATAAAGATGAAGAGCTAGACGATTTTGAGAAAATTACCAGAATTTCTACAGCTTAGTCACTCTCGTCTCATTAAATAAAATCGAAAAGATCAGTTTATAAGTTAAAAAAGTTGAGAGAACTTAAAACACTTGAAAATGGGCATTCTACGGGTATAACTTAGCTTTTGAAAATTGATGATACCAAGATGCTAAGTGTGGGTTTAGACAAGCAAATAATCTTTTGGAACATGATTACTATGACTAAAATATTCTCAATGGATTTACATGAACGAATATGGGATTCCTGTGTTTTACAAGATAGACTATTAATAGCTATACTCGGTGAAAATAGAGACAAATTGTACAGTTGGAAACTTGAGAAATAATATTTTTAACAGCAATCTCCAATTACCGAGTTAGTGGACTCTCTGAAACTCACAAGAAGTGTAGTTTCATTAACAAACTTGGAGTTTACAAATAATAGATTCTTTTGCGTTGGATATTAAAATGGAGAGATGTCTGTATTTGACAGTTTCAATATGGATATTGCTGAAGAAATTCAATTCCTTAGTGAGCCTTTAGACATTCTAATTGAATGCAAATTAAATTTGAAATTGAAAAGCTGTTTAATGGGATCCAGTCATAATTCAAATATAGTTAGGCTTGTGAGTTTTAGATAAAGTACAGAGTCTTTTGTAGATATAGGAATTATAAGAGCCAGAAGTAAAGTTTAAGATATATGCGAGCTCGCAGACCTGTAAATAGCTATTGCACAATAAAATGGGGAGGTTGAAATCTGGAACTTACTTAAAACAGATGTGCCTACTAAGACTTTAAGAAGTTTCGATTTTGTAATTGACAAGTTAATAAGCATAGAATTTGGTACTTTTATTATGGGCATCACTAAAGATTCTATGATAATGGTTTGGAAGACCTAAAATGCTTAATTGATCTACTAAGGTGATTACCCAGTTCACACAAAGGAAGTTACAGGATTCATAGCATTAGGTGATAAAATTTTCACATCAAGTTTGGATAGCTCGATTAGAGCAACTTCACTCATTTTTAAATACTGATTTTTCCTTTCTTTGATTTTTCATTTTCCTTTCAAAAATTATTTAACCTAGTATTCTTATAAAAGATAAAGTAAAATATAAATTAGCATATTCAAAATGAATGAAAACAGAGAATTTAAGCATTAGTCAAAAAACAGAAGGAAATAAGTAAAAAAACTTTTAAATTAAATAGAAGGAACAGTTGATGTCTCAAATGATTACAACTACATAAGAGTCATTCCAGAGAGAAGGTATAAAGATTAGTAAAAGAAAGAGATAGATCTCACCGAAGAGATATTCAGTCACACAAGAAACAAATCTGTGGAGACTTACAACAAGCTCAATACTATCTACGCCAAGTCCCCTTCACAATTTAACCCTGATAATGAAAAAGTTTAGGAGATTTTGCGAAGCGATTCACTTTACCAGTTGGTTACAAACCACCCAAGAAAACTTTCTATTAACTTATGAAAACTATATAAGCTTAAAACAACGGTCAGCTTCAATCTTCAAATAGAGTTAATGATGAGGGGAACTATGCTTTATTTAGTTTGGATCTAGTTTTTACCAAAAACCCTCTTATATGTTTTAAATATGCTTAATGTAATTATGCTTTACAGTAGAGTAATTATGTAATTCCAGGAAGCAAGCAGGAAGACACTCTTATAAAAGATCTAAAAAAGATGTCAACCACTTAAAACGCCTATGGAAATTATAAAAAATTAGGTTGGAAAAGCACATTCATAAAGTACAGAGAGAAAAAAGAGGAGATGGAGCGAATGAAATAGACTATAGTTGAGAAAGTCATTGCCATACAGAAGTAGAGAGACTCTGAGGAGAAGAGACTAGCCCTCAGAAAATAGCAATAACGTCTTTCTGTAATAATTAAAACCAAAAATTAACTCAGAATTTAAAGCGTTAATTATTCATCTACTCCATATATTTTCTTGATAAATACTAAAGAGAGTAAAGATTTTTTCATTGAAAATTGTTTATAATTAATGCTAAGAGAAGAAGAAAGGCAAAGATTAGAGAATCTGAAGTAATTAGCAATACAAGAGGAGGATGATTATGACAGTGAATATTCTTCAAATTTTCAAAGTCAGGAACTAAAAATAAAGACATAAGAATAAGATTAAAATCATGAATTAAATATAGAATAGCAATTAGTGGATACAAATAATGGGAAAAAATATAATTAAAATAATAATAATATCCATAATTAACGATTAGTTAGTTCATTAATCTAGTAAAAGTCTATATATAGCTTAAAACCCTTAGAATATTAATTCTATTTTTAACATTATCTCTTAAAAGCCTGTTTAAAATACTTTATACCTATTATTTCATCATCCACAATTAACAATAATAATTTCTGCTAAATTAATTATCTGATGCCAGCATTAATGTAGTTTAAGAAGATATAAATTCTTAAGTTCATAATCTGAACAGAGACATAAGTTTAAATAAAGTACAAGTAAAAAATAACAAATCTTCTCCAATTAGTAAGATATAACTTAAATACCCATTATACCTAAACAATCAGTCTCAAGCTGAGTTTAAATCCAGAAATCAATAGTCTTAAATGTCCATAGCGAGCCAATATCACAAGAGATCTAGAACTTTATTAAGTATATTGAAGGATCCCTCTCAAATCACCCTCTAGGTCTTATAATTAAAATATAATTTTAAATTCAAGCTAAATTATAATATATATGAGATTAAAAGGATATATATTATTTTATCGAATTCCCCATCTAAAATGTCAAATGCCTTTCTCACAACAAGAAAAAACATAATGAGTAATATCCTTTCGAAATCAAATTTATCTCAAACTTTGACTACTACTCGAAACAATCATTTTAAAGCCAAAAAATCTGTATTTTTGAAGCCAACGATTCCACTCTCTCTAGATAATCAAAATATTAATCATAACTTTGATCCTAATAAAACTGCATATTTCTCAAATGCATAGCAAATTAATCATTAAAAGCAAACTTATAATAAGGTCACATATTAATCAAATGTAGATAATAACTCTTAATATTTAAATTAGACTATAAATGACGATAGATCTCAGTATCAAAACAATGACCTTTTATTCATTTAATTTTTAACTATTTTTTAACCCTTACCTTTTCAAAAAATTTAATGACTAAATTCGACCCCCTATTTTATAGGTTTATAAATTTTTATAAATACCTTTAAAGCATAAAACTTCTAAATTAAACATCAAACACTTTTCGCTTTAATAAGTCATTTTTATCTCCCACACCCTAAATGCATAGTAAAGGCATTCAGGAAAGAATATAAAAGTATCCAGTTATAATTGACAAGAAAGATTTTGAAAGAAATAAGTTATAAAAAGTATAAGTTTCATCGCTTGTAAATCAATGCAGTGATATGATTCAAAAATAAGATATCAAGAAGTTTATCAACAAGCAATTATAAATATATTGCAATTTGTTTTTCTATAGTTCATTAAAACCAACCAGAGTTTAAGTTTTTCTTAATGATGTGATAAATAATGACTTTTTAGTAAATAAATTGAAAAATTAAAGCACATTGTGGATCGTACATAGGAGTAGTTTTAATAGAAACAATTTAATTTAACATCTCAACTACTGCAAGAAATTGACCACATAGAAGCAGGAGATATGAAGCCGCTTTATAATTACAAATTGAGCAATTTGAAAGAGGAGAGAGATAATGCAAACGAGGTGCTTGAGGATTTCAGGGATGGGGTAAATGACCCTAGCAGAGAGGCCGCTAAAATTGAGAAAAATTGGTTCTTGAAATAGTAAGCTAAGTAAAGGAAAAAATAAGTTGTCATATGATTTATATAGGAAGTAAGTGGAAATCGGTTATAGACTTAATTAATTTGAATCTTTCTTATTAATTTCATTTCAACATTTTATAAAAAGAGAGTGCAAACACAAATAATGAAGTATAGCTCAAATGATAAATTTTAACTTGAAACATTTTAAATTATGATCACATTTTATCTAAGTAGGAGGTGAAAGTATTATCAATTATATTCAAAAGCTTTGTATCCTTGTTTTCAATACCATTCTTTTATGATAAAAAGTCTATAAATTTTTATATGCATAAATCATAGCATTAAATAAATTATAAATTCTTTTTTGTCTCAATTTTAATGTCAGTAATGGCCTTTGTTTGATCTAGTTCACTTCTCGATGCTGAAATGCTTGCCCCACTTTCATTCAAGAATGTTTATGTGAAATTTAAATAAAAAACTATTGATGCTTTATTTATTTAAATCCTAACTAGGCATCCTGATATTTTCAATAGTGATCTATTGCATTTATAACATTTATTAAATAATAATATAATTGCTTGAGTGGTATAATAATCTCAGTAGGGTTTAGATATTATACAGTGTTTTAGCTAATTGATTACTATTTTTTATTCCAGAAACTAGAAGTTAAGTTTCTTTAAGAACTCAATCTCTCAGTATTGTTAAAGATAAATCTCTTCTTTTTATTTAATTTAAATTTAAATTTTTCTTATATTTAAAAAGTAATTTATATACAATACCTTGCAAGTTTGAATTAGCTTAAGTCTCTGAATCTTTAATTTTACTTATATTTATCCTTGGGTTGTTTATTCCCTGATAAATTGATTGCTAAGAGACATTATTGAAATTTCTTCTGTATTTATTTACACTCATATCACTCTATTTCACCAAATGCCCCTATTTCCTCTCAGTAATTAACTTACTCTCGATGTTTATTAGAGTCTCGTTTTTTATATCTCTGGGTAGCTTTTAAAAGTCAAAAGTATCTTACAAATAGTCCGAATATTCATTTAATTTTTGATTATTTTATATTGTCTGGGTTTAAGATTAAGGCATATCAAAAGCATTAGTCTGATTTTACACACAAAAAAAACTATTAAATTCTATAAGTTGTTTATATGTTTATTTATATGATTTATTTATTGATAAAGTGAAGAAACCCTAATCCTATCACCCCTCAGAAGTGTTTTAGTTTAATATGCATTGGATCTAAAAAATATACTTATACATTGTTACAACATAACTATTAAATATTAAAAATAAGAATTAATCTTTAGCTCGATGATTGATTTCTATTTTCAGTCAATTTATTTACGAGAATAATTTTATTTCTAAATTGCATTTGAACTTTCTTTTTACTTTTGTTACCGTTTTTCAATTAATATTATTCATTTAATGTATTGTGTTTTAAAATATTGTGCATATTTTAGTAGACTAAGTCTAAATCTGATAGTCTTACTCGCTATTTATCCATTTACTATTAAATTTTACTTTCTTGAAATATTTCTTGGCTATCCATGTGATATTAGAGATTATAAATATTTTTTTAATAAAATAGTTAAGAGAGTCATTATAAGTGTTATAATGAGTATATCATATCTTTTAATATTTATATGAAAATATACTAATAAAAATTAAAATTCAATTTACACATATTTTATAAGCAGCTAATTTTTTGTTGTTTACTTTCAAAGATTTAATTACTTTTTATATAAAAATAATATAAATTAAATAATATTTAGATGGCTCTTAAATTCTTTGTTTATTATCTTTGTCATAGACAGATGAAATTACATACTATTCATCAATTTAATTTCCCTAATCTACCATAGTTTAAGATTGTAAATTGTTAAAAGTATGATTTTATAGATTTCTATTCTATAAGATTTTTGTTTAATTTATTCTGGATATGTTTATGGGATTTATTATTAAACTTGATTATTAAATTTAATTTTTATTTTACTAAGTGTCTTAATAATCGGATCCAAAAATTAAAAATATTTTGGATTAAAAATATGTGGATTTTTCTAATATTTATTTATTTAATTTTAATCCATTCTAAAAGATTATCTGATTCTTGGTATTTTAGCCAGCTTCATTGAAACTTTTAAAATTTGCTTGACAATTAGAAATATTTTCACCGAATGATAAATTTCTTTTTCTCTTAATATCATTTTTCTAAGTTTAATGTTTCATTACCCAAAACCCTCTGAATTATTTTGCAAAAATACTGATTTTTGGAGACCAAGGGGTAGTATCTAACTCTCTAATGAATTAGATTTAAAATGATTCCTACTAGTACTATTCACTTAACTAATTTGTGGTAAACTCAGTTGTAGTATCAACATTATTTTTTTAAAAACAATTTTGAATAAAATGGTATTTAAATAACAAACATTCAGTAGTAATGTAGAAATACATTTAAATTTGGGAAATTAATTATATTTAATTATTACTAAATCAAATTCTTGGCAGTTAAAGTTGGCCAATTTAAACAATTTAGGGCTTATTCGATAGAGAATTTAAATTTAGCTGGACTTTATTATTGGCGGTACTATTTTATTGCATCCCTTGGAGCGAGATAACTTGAGTTTAATTAAACGCATCTTAATTCATTGAATTATACCCTCACATTAAACTCAAGTTATCTCGCTCCAGGGATGCAATAAAATAGTACCGCAAATAATAAAGTCCAGCTAATTTTGAATTCTCTATCGAATGAGCCCTAGATCGTTTAAATTGGCCAACTTTAACTGCCAAGAATTTGAATTATAATTAATTTAATTATAATTAATTTCCCAAATTCAAATGTATTCCTACAATATAGTAAAATAATAGAGAAATTATAGTCATTTTAGTTTTAAATTTTTAATTCTCATTAAATTATTACTTTATATTTAATTGCAAATCTTTTCTCACAATATTATACTTTTGATTCGAGATTATGTTTTATTAAATATTTTAACTTTTCTGATATGTTTTTTATTGAATGAAATATTTTAATATATTCATATAAATTTATTTGTTATTTAATAAAATATTTTTTAAATTATTTGTTTCATCTACTTAATCTCTTGTTGACTGTATCATTATTTTCATTAATTTATAGTAAATCATTAATTTAAATGGTGATTATAGCATCATACTAGAATTTCGATTGTGTCTTATATTCTTAAGTTTTTGCAATCTTTTTCTCTATTCTTTTAATTATTATATTCTTATAGTCTGTATCTTCTACTCATGCTGATCTTTCATAATTATTTACAGATTATTATTAATAAATTTAAGTAAGTTTTTCTAATTTAAATTCTAACACATATATTATTTACATTAATCTAGGAGATTATGTGAGCTGAAATCTAAGATATTGAAATGAGATTAAAGTTAGGAATTAGTTGCCATTTTAAATAATTAGAAATCACAATTTTTTACAGATTTACTTTTTTATATATATATATATAATGAGTACTTATTATTATTATTTATGATAATTAATTGTTCATATATTAAAATTTGGTAGTATTAAAATTTAATAATGACATTTATGAATTGGGCGATTTTTCAAAGTATTTTATAATAAAAATTGACATGAATTAATTTTCGTATTTGAATATTTGTATTCCTGATATTAAATACATTAACATTTAAATGCACATTTAACATTTTGGAATTAAATAAAAACTGCATTTTCATGTAACCTAACCTTAAATAAGCAATTCTTTCACTTTTTTTTAATACCAAAGCTCATAGAGGAATAATTGATAAATTTCATATAACCTAGTTAATTAGTTTTAAATTAAATCAAACTAAAATGTAAGGAATTCTTTATAATATTTATTAATTTTCAAGGGATAAACTCTGATATTTGGGAATTTAATTTCATATAATATGTCTCTTTTTAACATTATCAGAAAATTGCGCAGTGGCAGCTAGAATTACTATATAAAAATGAAAATATCAAAAATATTTGGTCTATATAAATTGAATAAACTATCGGGATTATTATTATTTGCGTCTACCCGCTGCTTCGATTTTTAAGGGTCATTCTTTTTTAGATCTTACTTAATGTTTTAAACTTATACATTTTTAACTGAGTGCACTAACAAGCATGGTGTAACTTATTCCATAATCCCTTCTTCGTTTATATATAAGTATTAAATTATTATATAGTATAAAAACATACAATAATTTAAAGATCAGTTTAGATTAGAAGTAATAAATCCGCAGTTTGAGATAATTTGATCATCCAGGAGTTCCTTGCCTTGATAAAAAAATCTTAGTTTCTGAATTTAATCTTTTTCTAAATAGCCCTATGGCCACAGCTCACCAAGTAATTTAGCTTTTACCTGTGAAATATTGCATTAATTATAATAATAACAATATATTAGATCATTTAAAATTAAAGTTAAATTTCGGGGAATAAATATAAAGTACATTTTTAATATATATTAATTACACAATATTGCTTGATTTTTCCACAATAGTTTGGATTGGTTGCCCTGGATAGTGGACTAATATAAATTTTAAAGGCAGTTATGTCGCACTATTAAAATTGTGATTGTTGTGTCCTTGATAAAAAAAATATTATGTTATCATTAAATTTAATTAATGAATATATAAATACTTAAAATATGTTATTTTAGTTAATGATGATTAAGTTCCATTAATTGAAATAGATTAATTGATGTAATTAACTATTCACTTATTACCTCATGATTTTATTTTCAAAAGATGAAAAGATTTTTATTCTCAATATTATGATAGTTTGTTCAAGAAAAGAAATAAATTAAATTCTATCAAATTAAGTAAGTTAATTGACAAAATTCAGTTTTATATTTGATAAGATTATACATAAATCAATTATTGTTGTAATTACTGACAGGTTCAATCTTTATTTTTTAGTTTTGATTCATGTAATTGTTCATATAAGATAATGCTCTTTGGGTTTTAATATTGAAATAATTTTAAATTAATATCCATCTTAAAAGCTTAAATTTAAACCCCATGAATTTTTACTCTTTACTATCTCTATAAATAAAACATGAATAAAATTCAATATGAATAATACATTTATTTTTTTTTTTTAAATTATAAGCTTTGAGCTGTTAGAATTTATCATAAGTAATCTAATTATTATTCGTGCTTAACAAATCATGTCGTTAAGCTATAGTATGAACAATCTCATTCTTCATCTTCAAGTTTATTCATAAAAATTTAAATTAAATTTTAAACATTTGTCATAATTCTGGAAATTAATTATATAAGATTTATGATTGTAGATATTGCCTCATCAAAAGTTCTTTTTTCTTTCAATCGCTAAATGGAATAACTGAAACTTCTAATCTCCATTAATTTTTTATCTTCTAACATTTACCTCTCAAGAATGTAAAAAAATAATATGCTTTCATAGCTTAAAAGAGTATTTAAATCTTAAGATTGGCTATATATAAAAATTAATCATTTGAATTTCTTGAGAATCCATGAATTAATCATCTTATTATGTAACTGAATTTATTGAAGATTCAAACATTTCTTAGTAAAGTTTATCATTTTAAGGATTACCAGGATTTGCCTAAGATTTTCCCATTATAGATTCCACGTTTGATTTGTATTTACTGCGTAGTCTATGCTCTTTATAAAAATTTCTATAATTTAAATGATAAACTGAATTAAATTAGAATTTTAATCTCTTTTATTATAATTTTGGCGCAAAGCTTAGAAATCATTCCATATATAATCACTGAGTTGACTTTCAAAAATAGGACAAAGTTTACCATGATATTTATCATAATTAGACAAATAAGTGCAAAGCCCAAGTTCACTTAAGTGTCAGTATCTGAAGTTGACGCCACATTAGTTGTCAAACAGCAAAAAACAATGAGGCAAGTTAACTCGTTCAATAGCTCAGTAATATTGTCAGAATTTTCTACAAAAGGTTTGTATTTTTGAACATAGAACATGCACGAGTAACTAATCCAAATCTAACTCATAATTTAGAAGGAGGGGTAGTCTCCAAGAAATACTATAACTATTGCATAAAAGAGCCTTCTTAGAATGAATACTACGTTCCAAATGTACTAATCAAAGTATTGTGTAAATGCGTTCGGATAGAGCGAACCGTATGTTATCTTAAATTTTTTGTGCTCTAATTTGTATCTATTACTGTATAGGAAAATTGTAATCATAATTGGGGATGCTGTGTATATACAAAAAATCAATATCGAAAAAGCGAAAGTTGCCAAATCATCTGAGTCTCCATCTACAAACTAAAGATTTAAGCTAAAATGAATGATTGTTTTATTTTATTTAGACTTATCTCAATAATGGAATAATTCATTGTTCATCTAAAATTTAGAGTTTAATATCTAATAACTATTAAAATGAATTAAAGAGTTACAGCTTTCAAACCTAAGACAGCATTTAAATAAGTCTTAAGGTAACTCTTTGTGAAGAAAGTTATAATTGAACTAAACAGGATTTTCTATTTTAGTATTTCGTAAAGCTTTTATACTCTATAAAATTCATTTAAAAAATAAAAAAATTACTTCGGATATTTTTTGGCAGCAAATCTTAAAAGAAATAGCAAGCAAATTGCAATTATAAAAGCAATAACTCCTAAAATTATTGATCCAATATTTTTCATAATCTAGCTCTAATCATAACGTTTGAAGAGTTAATACAAAATCAAATTTCAAATTTAAATATCAAATATAAAAAGATATCCATTGAAGAAAAAGAAACATTAGCGTTTTGTGAGAAGTTATTAATCTAACTGAATATAGAATTTATTAGCCACTTAGGTATAATACTGATATTTGAAATGTCAATGATTGTTTGCAAGCAAGCCATTAAATTAGAAGGGATTGTAATGTTTAGCATAGGTATGTGAGAAAGTATTTAGAGTGTATTAATCAAATTCCAAATTTGTTTCATTGATAGACCTAGAAACAATGAAAGCATGATATTTGCTATTATTCCAGACATTAGAGATGAGTCAATTAGTGAAAAAGTTGAGCTTATCATACTCATTAAAGCTGCAAAATTGTCAAAAACAAAAAAAATGAATTCTTACTAGAATTCACAAGTTAAGGAGGCATTTGTGAAGAGGTATAATAATTCTCAGTTACTTCGTATGTCATATCTTTATTTCTGAAGTAAGTAGAGTTTATGAATTTTACTTGAATAGAATCTTTTCCCTAAAATCTGTTATTTATTTATTAAGCTTACCAAAATAGACATAGAAATATACTAGGGATTAGAAAAAGTCAATTGAATCTAAACCTCAGTTTCTGTAAATTTCTGTATAGAGTATTCCTATAAAGTGACATTCTTTTCCTCTGTTTAAGAAAATTTAAGGTACAGAGCAGCACTTGCATTAGTATAATTTTAAGAATCAATTGGCGTTATCTTTTTAGGAAATTCTATAGTCATCAGACCTGTGTTACTTACTGAAGCAATTCTTGGTCTACAATTCTTCTAATCAGAATCTGTACATTTAATTTTCACGTTATCCTTAGGGAGTACAAAGATTTTGAAATTATACTCTTAGTTGACTGGCTTAAAATTAGAATCTCTCAAAATTATTTTCATTGGATAGATTCCTTCGTCTTAGAGTGAAGGCTCAAGAAAAAAAGTGTTGTATGCATATCTTGCAAATCTTTTTACTGAATTCACGCTTACATCTATGATGAAGTTTTTATTTTGTAAAACAAAAAAGCAGTCAGGCATCTCAAATGTGTCTGAAGCCAAAGAAAGAATTTATATATCATACATACTGCAATCATCTATCTTAAAAATAGATGCACTTAAAAAATAAATCTTGTTCGGGTTATGATGCTTTAATTTCTGATAGGTGGCAGAATATCAATGTTAACATATACTTTAGCAACAGTTAAGTTTGCCAAGAGCAATTCCACTTGATATCTATACTATTTCACTTTGCTTTCGTCTTGAGTATATATCCTTATTTTTGAAGTGATTAAAGCAACAATTTCTGTATCAACCTTTTCTTGCGCACTTGTTGCAGATATGTTATATCCTATCTTTTTGCAAAGCGATGGGAGGAGATTTAATTTAAATAACTTTGAAAGTTCGTAGTCTATAGGCTTTTAATTAATAGTGTAGGTAAATTTTATTGTTTGAACATGAGTAGGTAGGGATGTTTTTACAGAATAAATGTCAGGAAAATATTTAAAAAAATTAATAAATTAAGGGGATGCCAATTTATAATAATTAAAAAAAATTATGTTACTGGGCATGAAGTATAAAGATTGAAAATTACATACCCATACAATTGCATTCTCCAATCATAGAAGCAAAAATAAAGTTTTATTAAAAAATAAAATCAGATATTTGAAGATGAATCACATATTTTGGAGTAGCTGTTATAATGAAGATCAATAATTATTTTTTTATTTATAATTAGTATTATATGTTAACAGGAGAATCCAAGACTGTCAACATCATTGCAGTTGTTGAATTGTAATTGTAATTATAGTCAATTGTATAGTTGAACAATCATAAATTGTATTTAAATTTTTTTTATCTCAATTAATAAACTATTAAAGTTCTTACCTTAATAAAAATTATGCTTTAAACCACATATTTTATTAATTTTATAAATGCATAAGTGATGTTATAATGAAGAGTTAGTGAACAATTTGCATTTACAATGCCAGTGAGGTTCTTTTTTGGCAAAATGTAGTCGATCTAACTATATCCCAAATCTGGATCAAAGTAAATATCAATATTTAAAAAATACTTATTGTTCATATTAAATTTATAGCACAATAAAATTTAAATTTATAAATTAAAAATTACTATTTATAGTTATCAAATATCTTATAATGTGTATCCTGGGAACTCTTAAAATATTATTTAACATTTATTGTCGAAAACAAAATGAAAATACTTAAAAATAATATATTTATATTAAAATATGAAGTAAAAAAAAATATTCTGTCTTAATTTTTATTTATATTTAAAATTAAGAAATACAATTAAAATATTTTCTTTCTTTAAAATTTAAATATAATATCTGCAAACTTCATAATTTTAATTTATTAAATAATTTGATAAATTATATGTATTCTTCGAATATTTTAATTAACTGAATGCACTTTGTCTTTTGAGAAGTTAGTGAAACTTTAAATATATTTATTTTCCTATATTCTTTTTTAATTTAAAGAGGTAAATAATTGATTTTACTATAATAGTTATTTTTTTTAATATTTCTACATTTATATTTTTCTATTTTTAAAGCTATATTTGTGAGTAGAACTTATTTAAGCTTGTCCTCAAGCTTTAATTATAAATTAATTTAATATCCAATATCTTAAAAATAATTTTAACAACTTCATTAATAATAATTTTAAATCCCCTAGAATTTGATAATTAATGAATTTCTTGTTTAATGTAAACTACAGGTTCAATATAGGATAAACTGCTGTTTTATTTTATAAATTTAAAATTCATTGAATTAATTTAGAACTTTTAGTAATTAAATTATGTTGAGAATATCAATTGAATTAGTCACATTATTGTAAGACATAGTAATCACAGAATTTGAAACATTATACACAATAATTGCTAAAGCAGAACTCGAATTGCTATATTAGTAGCTAAATGAAGTATATAGATCAAAACTATTTGTAATAATGTTTTTTATTACAAATAATCATTAATAGAGTTTTTTGTCTATATTTAATGTTAAAATCAAATGATTTTATAAAAGAAATTAATCTATATATCTTTAAGCAATAAATACCTAAAATATAATTAATAATATTATTAATGAAGAACATCTGTTTTAATTTGAACTCATAGTAACAAAAGCATATTCTTATGTCCCGGAACCTTAATAAAAGCAATTTATGTTTAAGTTAATATTTTAAAAATACAATAAATTTTAATTTATGTTGCTAGAAGTAGTGCCATATATGTATTTATAATCGGCATTTTAGCTTTTCATCACACTTTTATAAAAAAATAATCCAAAATATATTAAACACATGCTATAATTAAATGCAGTATAAATAATATTCAAAATATATTGTAAAATTACACCTCTAATAGAGCTAAATAGTTGGGGTGTACCAGAAATTTTGTTAGATATCTGCCAACTAACACCCATAATGATTAAAGGATACCAGACATTATCAATGTCTTAACTGGTAGAAGAAACTAAATAAGTGATGTTTGTTACCAAAAATTGGTATAAAGTTATTCATATATAAATGGCATGTAATTTACATATAGAAATTAAATTATTGTAATGTATTTTAAAGTTATTCTAGAGTCATGACTAACCATCAAAATATATTTAATAGTATGTAATTAATTTAATAAATTATCATATGCATAGTTTCATTATCAAATAATCCAGTATCATTGTTGACTATTGAATCTGACACTCCAATATCTTAGCATTCTTAATTATAAATAATAATGCTATCTTATTTTTAATTCTTATTTTAAATAAAATATTTATTGTTAATTTTATTATTTTGCATTGAGAGGAGGAGTCTGATGCAAAAATTTCAAAGAATAGAAATGAACTCATATCAGTTAAATAAAAATATAATTTAATTTATATTTATTGAGTTAAACCAAAGGTTTCTACACTATCAAATAATAATAACAAACTTTTATTAGGTAAATATAAAATTAAGGAATTAAAATATAATTTATTTGTTTCTACCATTTTGTCAATATTATCAATAGCGCAAAAATACATATAGCCTGATTTTTTTACATTATCTTAAAATTATGTTATATTTATCTCATATAATTAATTAAGTTATTTTTATTTTTGATGTTGGACTGTGAGTTAATGGTAACCTTTACTAAATACAATTATTTTATGAAAATAAAAAATATTAAAAAATATTTGACTTTTTTAAAAATATTTTGATAATTTGAGTTGCTTTGAAATTTGATTACCATTAAAATTGTATATAAACTGCTCTATCAAATGTAGTTGGGTCCACTACATCAGTTTATTTATTTATTCTCAACGATACAACTTGTTTGGTGCTATCTATTCCGAATTAGTAGATATAAAGACTAGAGATTTTCATGTAAAGTGGAGAAAATGATTCATAATTAATTTTACATATATGAACAAAATATTTGACTATGGTGAATCAGAGGCCCCCCCCCTTCTCATGTATGTTTTTTAGCATGTATTCTTATAGAACTTTTCACGCTGAGTAAAAGTAGCTACTAAACATGAGATGAATAGTTTTCGAGCTATGGGCTTACCAATGTAAAATTTTATAGATATAATTCATTATAAATTTTACAAAATCAAATTTCTCTTAAATTAATGAAATTTAGCAATTATTCACAATATTGACAAATAAAGCAAACTTTATTTAATTTTAAATGAATATTAAAATAATAAAAATCATTTTCACTTTAAAGTACTATTTTAATATTCATTTAAAATTAAAATAAGTTTGCAATATTTGTCAATATAGTGAATAATTGCTAAATTTCATTAATTTAAGAGAAATTTGATTTTGTAAAATTTATAATGAATTATATCTATAAAATTTTACATTGGTAAGCCCATAGCTCGAAAACTATTGCTCGTGCATCCCATGTTTGTTAGCTACTTTTTCTCAACGTCAAAAGTTCTTAAGAATACAAGATAAAAAGCATACATTAGACGGGGGGCCTATGCTTCACTTAGCCAAATATTAATATTAGTTCAATAAGTATTGAAATCATTTGATATTATTAATTAAAGTAAACTATAATGCATAGAGGACGGTAGTGTAAGCCTTTTTTCCCAGAGAAATTTATAATGTAAAGATATAGTCTCTACTGAGTAAGTAAATTAATGTATTTAATACTTAATACAGTAGTATATTTTTTATATATTATTTTAATAAGCTTGGTAAAGTATATCTTATCCATTCAATAATCTTAATAAATACATAAATAAGTAAATGTAAAGCATAAATTATGTGATTGATATGTCGAAATTGAATATATGTAATTTTATCATAGCGATTCCATAAAACAGTCATTTAGTTGTACAAATCATTTTAGCAATAAAGTATTTGATAAATCTGCAAATCTATAGCTCTCATGTTCATTAAGAATATTTCAACCTAGTAATAAATATATAAAAAAAATATGTTAATATCAATAAAGTTATAATTAGGATAAAATTTAAAGAGAATTTAAAAGCCAATTTGGGTAAATAAAAAAACAATTGTGAATAATTAATCACTGGAAACTAAAGAACAAAGATATAAATTTAAATTATTTTGAAGCCTTTTTTCTATATTTCCTAAATGAATAGTTATGTTTTAAATAAAAAGAATTTAAATTTTGATTTTATTTTGTTTTTATGATTTTGCATTTGAATGAATTACGAAATTGAAATATAAATTATAACTAACAAACTTAATTATTTTAGAAAATAAGATTTTCAGATGATTATTGATTTAAACAATAAATCATTTCATATATATATTTCAGTGCCATTTTTATGAGGTTCATATGCAGTTAAGATCTGTTCAGTTGCTCCGCTTGTTATTATTCTTACATAATAAACTTAAATATATATTAAATTTTTCTTCTTGGTCTTAGAGTAGGCACTTGAAACCCTGACTACATCATATATTAAATAAAAATATTTACTTAGTTTTACAACAATTTAAGGGGTTTTGGGGTTAATAATTTAAATAAATTAATTTCATACATTTTCGTATTGATTTGTTTATTAAGTTTCAAGTTTCCATCTTTGTTTTAAGATAGTAATTAAAAAATTTAATTTAATAAAATTTATCTAATCTTTATCTACGATACTTATAAAAGAGTACTATAGAACGCTTGTGTCTGGTAGAATCCTGTTATATTCACCAACTAAAACAACATCTGAATTCTTATAATTAAATATTCATAATTCTTATATAAATGGGATTTATTCTAAATTAATTAAATAAATTCTATTTGACATATGCTGCGAATACATGTGTATTTTAAAATAATGCTAAATGTATTTAAATTAGAAAATAAATTAAAAGTTTATTTAAATAATTTCCCAGGTTATCTCCAAAGATTTTAGGGAATTAGCAATTTACGCTTATCATGATATTACTATTACATAAGATGACCAAATAAGCTATTATTGTATAATTTAAATTAGATATATTTTTCATTTTTATCAATAATCTTGAGTTTATTTAAATTGAATAATACTATTTTGATTGTAATTAAATTGCAAATATTATTTTAATTTTGGGCATATTTACTTGTTTGTACATTTAAATTATTAGAATTTGAAATCTATTAATATATATTAAAATATAACAGTTTGATATTTGATATTAAGACACAAATCTTTTTAACTCTAAGTCAACTAGTTTTGTTTAATTTTGCTCATTTCACTATTTCCTTCATGTTTTGATAATTGTTAAAGTTAAGATTTATCTTCGCTGCAATTATTATTGCTCATTATTGTTAATTATAACCTGGTATTGGGGGAAAGGATTTACTCAAAATTTAAGAGTACAAAAGTATAAAATATTTATAAAAATTAATGGATGCATTTCTTTTTAATTAGAAATCCAAATTTTAACAATGCAATATTTAACTCTATGCATTATTTTTATGATATTTAAAGTAGTTAATTTCTAAGAAATCTTTATTTTTTACAGTACAATCACTTAAATAGATAAGGTTTTTAGAATCCTTGAAATTTTAGCCATTAAAAATTCAAGTTAGTTTATAGTACTTACTCAATCAAATTATATATTCACAATTTAAAATAATAAATATATAAAGGGTCACTTCTTAATAGACAGAAAACTGCAATTGGGGAGAAAC
>ARYC01000318.1:0-19796 GCA_000711775.1 Oxytricha trifallax | reverse complement strand
CTTAACTAATCATAAGATATTTTTAATAGTTACTATAATTATTATTTAGTACTCTAGGGAAATCAATACTTGGGATTTTAAAGTAACCTGTTTATAATATAATCCTTATGCTTATTTCCCCTATAAATTTACCATTAAGGGTCTTGTCTAAGCCCTATTTTTATGGAACTCATTTTTATATAAATAGTTAATAATAGTAATCAGTCGATGAGAAAATATAAGAATTTGACATGACTAATGACGACTAAATTTAAATATTGACTTAAACCGCCAAAAAAGAGAGGGTCAATATTTTTGATACTCCAAATCTTAATCATTAACAATCTCATACCAAGTAATTTGAAGAAGAGAGTGGTGGCACATAGAAAAAAAGATTCTAAAAAGAAATAATTAAGTAGTTTAAGCTTGAATCTATATAATATAACTCAAATCAGAAATAAAATTCATGTTGAAACTTGCTTCAAACATAAATAAGTGAAGATCAAAATTCTTTTGAATAAGAATTTGAAACTTTCGGATAAAAGTTGCAGTTTTAAAAATCAGAAAATCAAAGAAAGGGTAGTTAACAGAATTTCATGTTTAAACCTTAAAGTTTAGTACCAAACACATAGTAAAAAATCAAACTACCCTCTCTTTTGTTAATGAGAACTTAAAGTAGCAAGCCTGCTTCTAACACTTTTGGAGGGTTTTCCTCACTAGGCTTTTTGTTTAATAATTCAAATCAAAATCATAGGTCTGATCAACTTGATGCGTAAAAGAGTGTAAAACTATCTCTCTAGGATCCAATCATAATATGCAAAAGTTTAATTAATACTATAATTTTGATATAAAAGTTTGTATATGAACCCTACTCTGGATTTGCATCTCACCAGCAAGTTAAGTACAAAATCTCCTCTCTCAATGTAAATAACTCCAGATACTCTCCATAAATTAATATTAGAGCCTTCTCGCCCCTTTTAAATTATTGATTGCAGATTTGATTATGAATTTCAAGGAGGGCATATTAAAGGGGCTTTGAATATTAATACCTAGGATCGAATGATTGATCATTTTTTCCAATCAAAATAAAATATTGAGAAGAGGGGCAAAAAAATTATTACTACATTATTTTGACCGTAAAAATGTAAATTTTGTTTTTAATACTATCATTATTTTTCTATATTGATGAATTTTAAAAAAAAGAGAAATGTTTATTTTCAAATAATCTTATTATAAATTAAAGAAAATGATTATTTTTATGTCCATTAATAAATTAAAAGAAATAATAAAATCATTGCCAGTGTTTATTATTTATTAACATTTTATTTTTTTTAATTTATTTAGAATTTAAATATTATATCAGAATAACATTTAAACTGTTAGCATTTTATATTTAAATATTCCTTATTTTAGAAAAGTCTTATTTAGACTTAATTATAATTTAATATCCCTTATTGAGAAATTTATGCGAGAAAAATACTAAATAATTTTCCATTGCGAGTTCAGTCAGATTCGTGGTCCTAATATGTACAGTAAAATCAGTATTATTTATAATAATATTATGATGAAATTCCTTCAATTAATAAATAAATGCGAGATCATGACAGAAATCTACACAAGTCAATTCCAGGAGATCTTCTCTTCTACAAAGAAATCTATGTAAACATAATAATAATTATGTAAATTTAGTAAATTATTAATGCTCAAGTTTATTAGAAGGAGGCTTTAAGAACTTTTATTAAAAATATCCAGAGTTATGCAATGGAAATTACACACCTATGAAAGACGAAGAGAATAAGTTAAAAGGCAAAGCTCTATAATTATTTGAGAAATTATATATAATTTATTTATATAAAAATTTCACTTTTAATTAAATTAAAATATTTTATGTAATAATAATTATATTTGAAGAATGCAGATAGACAAGCAACCTTAAGTTACAAAGACACTAATCTTTCATAGAGCCTTCATAAAAACTTCTTGATAATTTTAGTAGTAATAGAAACAGTGACATTAATGAATCATAGTAAAGTAATTTTAATTGATTTAATCATCCAATACCATTCATATTGAGTCAATGCATATTATGGTTGATTATTTTTGAAAATTAAAGTAGAATAAATGAAACAATCAGAATCAATAGCATTATCTATCATTTTATTGTATCACCTATTTTAGAATTTTTAAGCATTTCTCTGTACTTTTCTTCATCTATTTCTAAATCAGAATCTTATTCTTCATCTTCACTATTCTATTCCTTTTCAATTTTTCCTTCCTCATTATTATAGTATTTAATTTAAACTACTTAATTTGTTATATTTTATCGTAAATCATTGTCTCCATTCTATTTTCTGCGTCTTTCATATCTATCTTTAGTCCTAATTCGTTTGATTTCCTTGACTTTAAGTCTACTGCACTCCCCATTAACTAAAATGTCCAATTTATCCATAAGTATCTTCCTCGCCATACTTCTGTTTGTGGCTTGCTCTCGTTAATCATGGCATTTCACTATCATGCCTGTTGGCAGATGTTTTAAAACCACGCAATTATTTGTCTTGTTTGTTTTCTACCCTCCAGGTCCAAATCCTTTGTTGAAATTATTATTAAAAACATTTTATAAAAAACTCTATACTTAAAAGCTATTTTTAATTTCCAAATAATTATAAATAACACAAATTAAATATGAAATGCTCTTCTAGATCTTTTTCATTAATTTAAAACTTTATCCTAGTTTTGTTTGATTTCAGAGGGACTACGAAATAATTAGAGGTATTTGACAATAATTAAGTTTTCCATTGAATCATTAACTCCGTTGGCTTCATGTCATTTGAAGTTGATGCAGCAAATAATTGCCTTTAATGTCTCAATAAAACAACTTAATTATTTGGAATTATTTGAGTGGTTGCTCTAAATAAATTACATAGTTTTTGCATTTTAAAATACAATTATACAAATTATATATAATGAACTACTATCTTATTGATAGATTTAAATTCAATTAGACTATATTTTTATCAATGAAATAAAATTAATGTTAAGAGATATAGAATTGATAAAGTTTTTTTTAACATATTTGTAATTTTTCATTTAGATTTTAAGGAATCATTCTAATCAACTTTTTAGTAAGTTTTTCAAAATCTTTTTTGTCACACTTGCATTGTTTTATCTTCTCTTTAAATATCAAATTGTCAGGCATCTAGGGAAGGCTTGTCAACAAATCTCTTACCATTACCTTTATAAAATAGATTAACATAATGTTTTCTTACTAAAGATTTATAACAAATTTATATTTAAATAGAAAAATGTTTCTTGTTCCAGTAAGTATTAATCTTTAATATAATGCAAAAATTTAAGGGGAAAAAATTATTAATTAGAGTCCCCTTTTATTTAAATTTAATTATGATATTATGCTCTCTAAATTTTGATTGATCAAATTGAAAAACTTAAAATTGGGGAAAATCTGTCTAGACTTTTCGAATCAAAGATTGTAAGAAAAATCTAAACACGACGTGAATTTAGTAATAATTCTGAGAGTCTAAACACTATCTCAGAAGAATTAAGTATTTTAGGGCAAATTTCCCTCAAAATACTGACTTGGTAAATTAGAGTCACCATTAAATTGCTGCTACTGCTGCTGTTACTATTATTGAGATTGAGCAAGCATTTATTGCTGTTGTTAAAGCTACTGAGCATATTAAAATTACTGTTGATGCTAGATATCATTTGATAATTAGAAGAGCAAGTTCTCAGTCTCAGCTTAGTTCTAGCTATTCTATTGGTTCATTTAATTCCATTTCTGATTTAGCAAGTTTGTGGTACCGTTATTATCTTCAGCATCTTCTTCAGTCTTTTGCTCATGAACAGTTGATGGTCTTTTGTTTTCATCTGATGAAGAGCTACCTCCTTCAGCTATAGGTCCTCCAAGTATGTTTTTGCAAGAATTACTTGACTACATACTACTTCTATGATAAGTACCTTAAGATCCTTATCTCATCAAATCAACTGAACCCCATTGCTTCTTCTAAGCTTAAGCACCATATTGTCTGGGATTAGAAATGTTTATACCAGGGCCATAGCCATTGAAAGTTGAAACTGGAATTCTGAGTCCACTATTTCCAACTGCAGACAACTATGGTGATTAAATGCTCATTTGAGATTGTTCGTCTCCTGACTTAAAATCCATATCGTCATCGCACAGCTTTTCCAAATATCTGAAATCTCTCTTAGCTGCTTGATCGTCATCTTCATCTTGATTGTAAGGAGGACTCTCTTCATAGTGGCCTTGATTGATAGAATCAAATCTATATGAACCTGGAATAGGCGAGCCAAAAGTTGACTCGATTTAGTTAGGAACCTGATTGAACAGCTTACTTTGAAAATTAATGCCACTAAAAATGTTTGTCTAAGTATTTGGAGAAGTATACCCACTCTAACTTTATGGAAACATTATATGATTGCTTTTCAAGTTCAATTAATTTGGCATTATTTGGGACTGTATAGAAAAATCATGGGATGCACTCTTTGAGTTAGTACTTTACATTGCTGCTTATCCGCCAAAAGCTGAATTGTTAAATGAAATTGCTCTGCTATGGAGGGGTGAAGTTATATTTGAGGGATTTTAGGAATGTTACTCATTTAGTTACATCTTATTCATTTACAAGTGACTTGGTGACAAAAAGAAGCCTCTAAAACCTTAAGGCTAGTTTAATTGTTATGGAACATAACTCTAAAGAGAAAAATTAGTAGCATTTGATGATGTCTGTTGATGTCTAATCATATTCTGGGATTGAACTTGTTGATTCTATTGTTGTTACATAACTGGTGGAAAAGTTTTGTAGCTATTAGATTTTTACTAAGTTTAAGCCTAATTAATAGGTTGCGCCTTTAACTAGTTAGCTGTACCTATGTTAAGTTGTGGATGTTTAGGAGGTTTGGAAAAAGGATTGGTGTTTGGATTGATTGAGTTATTAATTTCTTGTCTTTAAAATGATTGACTCTGCATTTCTAAAGTATCAGCTGTGTTGAATCTAATATGGCTCACATTAATTTGGGTAGAAGTATTTGCTGATGTAGACCCTCCATATAAACTTTGATGATTTGGGACATAGCATTGAGATGAAATATTTAGTGAACCACCTCCTGAGTCTTATCTCTGCATCTATTAATGAACTATAGCTGCCTGCATATTATTAGTTGGAGAAATCATTTAAGCAGGAGTAAAATTCATGGCTTAAAATTGTTAATTAACTAGATTTATATTCTTATCTTTTTCAATCTGTTGTTACTATTGTTGTTATTGTTGAGCTTAGATTTACTGATAAGTATAAGTCATAAAGAACTCTCTAGATCTTAT
This sequence comes from Oxytricha trifallax, assembly GCA_000711775.1. Taxonomy (NCBI): domain Eukaryota; phylum Ciliophora; class Spirotrichea; order Sporadotrichida; family Oxytrichidae; genus Oxytricha; species Oxytricha trifallax. The sequence goes on along the minus strand of ARYC01000318.1, from coordinate 14,464 downwards.
TAGATAGACATCATTATGGCCGCTATCACTGTAAATAATTTCAATGTCCATAGTAGGCATTACGTATTTCTTCAAGAATTCAATTAAGGAATTACATCCATAATTTTTGAAGTTGAATTCTTTGTTTAATTTTTTACCTAAGATAATTGGAAGTTTATCACTATCAACACCCATTGGAACTTCTCTCATCAAATTGTAGAAAGACCTAAGAACATTTTAAATATCCTCTTCATCAATGTTTAGAGTGTTTTTAAGATGCCTATTAATATTTACATCCTCAGATAAATTGGGGTGACCTTGCTTTATGAAAGTTTTGCTCTTTGGAATGCTCTAAAAATCATCTGAGTTGCTACTAGAATGTACAAACCTTCCTCCTTTTATTAAATATGCAAAAGGATGATTGTGACCTTTAAGTTCGAGTTTAATCTTATCAGACATTGAGAGAATAAGATCTTTAAGTTTTGGGAATCCAAGTTCATTTAAGTCAAGCTAGAATGGTAGTTTCCTTCTGAGATATAAAGGTAGCTAAGCTAGCGACATTCCACTTTTTGATTCAGCTAATATTTCTATCAATGAAGCTTTGACAACATCAAGTTTAGCAGCAATGGAAGCGTTTTAAGTACTCTTTTTCTGCATTTCTTCAGCGAGTCTTTTATGTTTATCGACAGATGTTGTCCAAACTAAAAGAGTTTTGTGGTATCTGAGAACATCTTCTTTCACTGCATATTAAACAAGCTGAGCAAGTCTTCCAAGAGAACATTTCCTAAGAATTAAAGGACCACATAGCTTTACAAATTAGGCACATCCATATCTTCCTCCAGCTATAGCTCTCACTTCTTCAAAGTCTTAATCAGTTGTTGTTTAAGTATGATTAAATTTGATTCCTGTTTTGCCTTAAGTCAAATCTGAGGATTGAATAATTTTTGAATCATTATCATCCTCATTATCTTAGTTGCAGAAATATTCTTGCAGAAAGCTCTTCAATTAATCATATAGGATGTAGTTGACATCTTCTATATTTTAATCGACTCCCACCCATTCATCTTCATTTTTCATGAATATAGCTTTAGTCATTTAGCCAATAGAAGGATCTTCCTCTATTTCTTTTACTTTAAACTCTGGCAAAGATTGTCCCTGCTTGAATGGATAAACAAATAAATCTAAGTAACTCTCTACCTTTTAATCTTCGCTATTTGCCTCTCCGTATTGATTATCTCTTAAATAGGCACTTTTGCTTTTTGAGGGTTTAATCACAATTTGTAGCTAATTTTTATAAGTTATAAGTATAAAGATTTTGAGTTAATAGGGTTTCATGAAAAATTGACATTTGTAAATAAAATTGCAGCTTATTCTTGATTGTACTTGATAATTTACGATCGTGGTTTCAAGAGATTGGATGATAAATTCCCATAAAGAGGCTGAAATTTTAAAAGCAAAAGCTTCCTTGATTCGGTTTTACAAAGTTTTTTCTGTTGGTGTCATTTCATCTCTCTTTAAGCTGCTCATAGCCCAACAGATACACTCATGGGAAATAATATCTAGTTTTGGGCTCAGGAATATCAGAGTTTTCATCTTCATGAAGTTTCTTGTTGTTTAATGAATAATTTGGGGAAGGGTTAAAAAAAATAAATTCTGACTAACATATTAAATTAAAAATTATAAAAAAGACACATCATCTTTTATAATTTTCTGTGCGATAGCTGAATCAATCAATCTTTGGCACTCATTTTCTAAATACAATTTTAACATCAAAGTATTAAATAAGAGAGTTGTAGATATACGTTAGACGAGATTTAAATTTGTATTTGAACAACTATTTACCTTGGATTTAGAGTTTGTCTGCAAGTACCCCTAAAAATAGGTTACTCTCGATCAAGAGTTCCCCTTAATTTGCGAAGTTAAAGAGTTCTTTTTGAATTATGTACATTTCTTGCTGGTTTTGATCGCATTTCACTAGAGGCTACCAAATTGGTATGACTATTTTATCGATATGCAAGTATAAATGTTGTTGTTCCAAGTGAATAAAGGATTAATTAGAATTTAATATAAATAATTAAGTATATATAAAATCAATGGGAAACAAAGGCAGTGCTGAGATTGACTTAAATTAAAGTCACTCACAAATAGACATCAAATGTAAGAAATCTTCTAATTATTTTTAAATTCATAATTATAGAAATAGATGGAGATTTAAGTGAGATTAATAATCATGGCAAATCTGTTGATTTTAGTTTCTTAAGAAACAATTCTGATGGTAAGTACTTACATTCATCATAGTTTCAGATTTTCCATTGTTATATATAGTTTATGATCAACCTTTTAAATATCATTTTCGAAAATTTCTTTTATTCTATTTATAACTTTCTCTAACAAAATCATATAGAATTAAAAGAAAGAAAATTTTCAAAGGCAATAGTTCACATAGATAATTTTGAAAGTCCATAGAAATTCAACATAGATAATAAAAGAATTAAGTAAAAATAAGTCTAAGATAATAGCAACCTAATAAATTAATAACCTTAAAAATAAATTTACTTGGGAAATTTTATCATGATTTATAATATTTACTTTATATTTTTGTTAACTTCAAAATCATGAATTTAAAAAGGATAAAATTCTACTTAAAAATTGATGTTATTTTTAGGGTAAAAATAAGATATTTCCTTCATTCTCTCTTAATATATTGAAAATTATGGTTATTTATAAATGTTTTCAATTAAGTTGCTATAATATATTTTCATTTTGGTTCTATCGAATGATTGATAAATCATATAATTAATAATATTAAATTTTTTTAATTTATCTAAATTAATTGCAGTCAATCATCGTATTATCGGTTTCAATAAGAATTTTCAAATTATACTTTATAATTAATTTATTTTTCAAGTTAATTGAGTTATTGGAATATAATTCTAAGAATTTTTGAGACATGGAGGAGGAGATTCTCAATGAAATAAGCGAAGTGCACCAACATAATACTAATGATAGAAACCTAAATAAACTCATGAATTTAAATATTGTTTCAAATTATTTTATTATTTTCCAAAATTGGATTGTAAAATAGTCATACAAATAATTAAGTTTACTTCTGGATTCTAATCTTTGAACAATGATTTATAAGCAATTTTATGTTTTTTTATTACAATTTTGAGGAATATATTTATATTGCATTATATTTATTATAGAGGAATTGATGGAAAATGATAATATAGACTTTTTATGTAAAAACTTACTAATCATTAATTTATAAATTGTATAGAAATATAAATGCTTCCAAGTGTCATCTCAAATAGAGGAAAGGATTAAAACATAACAGACTAATTTGATAGTTTTGATTTGCGTTACAAGTCACCAGTTGCCCAAGCGAAAATATAAAATAAGATCGAATACAGTAAAAATTCTCATAATCATCAAACCAGGTCGAGATAGTAGTAAGAGATAGTATTTATTAAGGTGTTTTAGGAATTATGAATTGTAAAATTCTCATCAGTCGATAGAGAGTTTGATTAAGCTCGCTAAAATGGACGATTCACTTGACACTTCCTTTAAAAACTTATCAAATAATATCAAGTAAAATCATACTTTTTATAACATTTTTTAGAATTAAAACTGCAAACTTGTTTGTATTTTAAGATTTGTAATTATTAGAAGATTTAATAAAGATTTAATTAAAATAGAATTAAAAATTTTAAATTTCTAAAAATTATCAAAGATTATAATTAGAGATGCCACAAATTATCCAGTGCATATTGGAAACGACGAGGATCTCATGGAAGATATATTAAATAATACGCAGACTAATAAGAACTATGGGAATAACAAATATCAATAATGATCATAAAATTAATAATTCTTTATAAATTTAAGTAAAATGATTATATGTACAAAAATAATTTCATAAATTTCAAAACAATAAGGAATGAATTCTTTTTCACCAGTTTTATCTATAAATTTACTAAAGATTTAGAATAGTCCTAAGAAAGATGCGAATAAATATACAGCACCTTAAATCATTACTGTTTTGTAGCTTTAATCGCTTTCTTCTATAGGATATTGATAATCCATAAATCTCTTCAAGAATATCATTCCAATTCCAAACTAAAAAACATTAGATATTAAATATAATTATTAGTTCTTACTGTTAGCAAAGTAATTTTCAGGGGAGTGAGGAATAAGCTTCTTTAAATCATCTATCTGGGCTCTAGTTTATCAACAGCAAAATCAAGGCAGTCTTAGTTGTACCCATCACAAAATTGATTAATGTAATATCTGTGTATGCCATTCTTACCATCATTCAAAGCACCTTTAAGTGTACGTTTTCCTGTCCTAGTGAAATCTGTTTTCAATGCTGGAGTGCCTGTGTATAAGATAGAAAGAACATCAGCGTTTTAAGTCCATGCATCTCTAAATAACTCTTCGAGAATAGGTTCAAAACTTTCTAATACTGAATGTTAAGAGGTATGAACTAAGTTTAATTTGAAAAGTTGCTTGAAAAGGATGTATCTATCGAATACTGACTGAACTACATTTGTTCTGTCCAAACAATCCATACAATTAGTCCTAATGCATCCAATTTACTTATTGTAGATTTAGACTGTTTTATCATTAATATTATTAAGATCGCTTAACCCTGATGTGAGAGAGACATCGAAATATTCGAAGCCATTAATTTTCTCCTTAATAATTTCAACTAGACTAGCTAAGTTTTAATATTTCATACCTCTGCATTCATGATGAAAATCAAACCACACATATTCAATATCCTAGTCATTAATATTCTCTACTAATTTTGTGAACTACTAGCCTATTTTCTATTATGATCTCTATTTGTTGATTAAATTTACTAGGACTTGCTAATGATGCTCTTATTTGAGTTCAAGTAGATGCTTCACAGCTTAGGGTTTGTTTTCATCAATATTCATGTTTATTTTTAGAGGAGGGCTCCATTTCATAGTAGGTTTTGACGTCCAAAATAGAGGTATAGAGCCTCTAGTTTAAACATACGAAATTAGTCTAATTTGAGATTATAATTCATCATCATAGAGAGCAATAATTCTCTCAGTTTCTACAAAATTTGATGTGTTTCCATCCTTATCAATTCCCCGAGACATAAATCTTATAAATAAACACAAGAATCTTTATCGTCTCGCATATAAAAATAATGATATTTCTGTTTATAAATCTTCTTCCAAGTCTTCTACAATCCTTTCTACTTATCAAGTAAAAATTAGCGAACTTGTCACTATAAACTCTTCCAGGTTTTATATACACATTTCCATAGATAACTGGGATTCTAAATGGACAAAATTAGTCTTGCTCTAAATTTTTTAACATAGTTTAATTGAAAGCAAAATGTTCTTAATAATCAATTGCATTTGGAAAATTGTGCCTCAGTTATTTCAAAAGAATTTGGTTGTAAATTAATGGATTTTAAATTTATATATGTATAATAAATATTATATAAATGGATCTGAACTGTCTTATTTCAATAACGAATCAATCTATCTATTTATATTAACGCTTTCAATGACATTTTTCTATAAAGACTTTGTTAAGTCGTAATTATAGCTGAAGTAAAAACTTTTCTAATTTGCCAGACTTTGGATCATTTGGATGTAGTTATTCAAATGATGATCTAAAAAAGATATATACCAAAATGAATAATGTAAATATGACTTACAATGCTCATTATTTAAAGGCAAAAATAGAAGTTTTTATACTCTAAAAATATCAGCTTTGGCTAATTAGCCAACTAAAGAAGCTTCTTTTATAATGATTAAAAATGAAATGTTTTCAATCGTTTTTATTCCAAATATTCCATAAAAAGTAAAACTGTCAATAGCCTATAGTATAATTTACTTAAATATTTTTTAAGCTTACATTTGATTTAATTTGATTAATATCTTGGATATCTTAATCAACTTGAAACTTCAAGAGTTCTTTGTCACTATAACATAAGCAGTTAATTAAAAAGTTTGTTTTTTATACATCTTTAAGATTTGACCACTGTTTCTTTGAATAATATAATTCTTCTCCTGCTTGTACAAAGTAAAAATTGGCTCTGTAATAATTCTAGCGTCAACCATTTTTGTATTAGATTAAATTAAATAAGAAAATAATTTTTTCACTGTCACTAATTTAAATTATCTTCGAAAAATCAATACCACTATTTAAATGCAATCAAGTTTAATTTTAATGACTATTTGATCTCCCTCTATAATTCTAATAAGATAAAATATGAGACTTACCATAAAATTAGGTTGGAATAATATCTAACTATTGCTGTTAGAGTTATTGATTAGCAACATTTGAATTTGTCTGATCTCGGCTATTTATATTAGGATTGCCTCCTCTTCTACTATTGCTATTTTGTCTTCCATATTGCCAAGAGATATATTTAAGGATAAATTTAGGCAAATTTAAATCAGATTTGAGTGTAAAATAAAAATTAATAATAATGATGACTAGTAGATGAATATTATGATTGAGACTAGTTATAGTGACTATTGTGATTTGAGCTTGAATTTAAGCCTCCTTAGTATTTTTTGTAATTTTGAGGCTTGTTTGATGATTTACCACTGCTTGAATAAAAGTTATTGTACGATTGGCCCTGATAATAGTTACTACCCTCATTTTAACCTCGAATATAAAACTACATATTCACATTTAGAAGAGATTTAATATATCATTTTCAAAGTATAGTTGGAGTTGGAGTTATGATGGGATCCAGCAGAGCTACCTCCTGAGGAGTAGCACCCACTGCCCTTAGTACCTCTGGCATAATGAGTATTTTTATGATTATATTCTTCGTTTGATGATCCAGTTCCTTATCTTCCGCCATCTCTCGGTTGCTACTGCTGCTAATAATAATTTTATCTGTTAAAACCTTAACTCTATTACTTATCAGTATAGTTCATATTATTATTGCTGCTTGAGTAATAGCCTCCTCTGTCTTGTCGCTGCTGCTATTAATCATGCTACCAGTTTCTAGACTGAAGGTGCTATGAGGAAGCTGGCAAGTTCTTTTCCAAGCCACTGCCTTTGTAGTACGAGTGGTTGTAGTTATTTGTTGACACTTTATAGTCTTATTGATGAACATTTCCGTGCTGGTAGGGATGCTCCTCTTCTGTAAAGTACTCATCGTTATTTTCCATGGAATTTTTCCCAGAATGTTGACTGTTGCCACGACCACTAGTTCTCTCATTATTTTCCAATACGTCAAATTCCTTTTTCCTTGTGTCTGGGTTCTTGAGGTTGTCCACGCTTGAGCTTCCACTTTTCAGTTTCTCAGTCCTAATGAAATCTGGTGCTGCACTGATTGTGTATAGCTTATGTTTCTGTCTGGCTCCTTTTTAGTGGAGACGATTACTGCATGGTAGACATAAAACTTGCTCACAAATATGGCACTAAGTTGCGCATTCAAAACCCAAAAATAAACTCAAAGTAACCTTGCATTTTCTTAATTAATAATGATTTAAATTCTTACTCTTCACATTCGTCGCAAATTCTGACTCTTTTATGCTGTCTCTAATTTTATTACTGACCTGTCTTCTCCCTAAGATGATAAGATATTTATTAATTTCTATTGTACTATTAAGGAAATCTAAAGGTTTGTTATGTAAATAAATATTTACTATGATAGTGTTCAATGAAATCGCAATGTGAGCACAGGAAAATCTCACAGTCGGTGCACCGAACATAGGCCTTTGGTGGCTAAGATGTTTTGCACAATTGACAAGCAGCTGCATAATTCATTCTTAATTATCTAACACTCATTTACGATTTATAATAGGAAATCAATAAATTAAAGTGAAATTAATTAGAATTATTAAAAAATGGAAAAATTTCTGAGCAGAAGATGCCGAGTCATTCACAATAAATGTAAGTTACAAAAAACATATCTAAATTTTTTATTTTTTAGCTATACTACCTGGTAAGACTAAGAGTGGCAGTTGACAGATATTTCAGAAAGTGACAAAAAGACAAGGCGCTGAAGAAGAATGATTAAGATTAAACAACAAATGATATGTAGTGTTTGAACACAGTAACTGTTTTTAGATTTTAAGTTTTGCATATCACAATAAGTATTCCTATTCATATATTTGATTTTCATTTAAACTTAAACTTTTCCACTTATTTTTCATAATTGTTGCAATACTACTACTCTTCTATTTTAAATTATTTTTCTTACAATACCACTTTTAAAATATTTCAATGGTACAATATATTATTGTTTTTTAAATAATTACAATCAAAATGGGGGGGGAAGTTTCCTGCCCCAAAACAGTTTCTTGCCCCTTTCGGTAGTTTCCTGCCCCCAACATTAAATTTTTTATTGATTGACAATAAAAATATTAGAAACATATAAATTTCAATTTCAATTTCTATAACCATGTACTAAGCAACTTTTATTGATATATAATTTTCAAGGTACATAATTATTATTTATCAAATTAAATATTATAAACAAGGCTAAATAATTGTTTATATTAATAATTAATGTGATTTTCATTAAAATGTAAATTCTATATAAAGGTAGATATGATATTTGAAGCTAAATTTAAAATAACTATATCATATTTGATGATAAATATTCTTTGAAAATCTATAAAAATTACATATTTTTATGTATGGGGCAGGAAACTACCTTTTTGGGGTCAGGAAACTTCCCCCCAGCAAAATATTTAAATATCCCATAAATTTCTTAAATCAATAGCAACTAATTTAAAATTTATTTGACTTTAATATTTTTCGCAAACTTTTTTTATTCGCTCAACTTTTCATCACTCTTTATTTAATATTTATTTTTAACATTGTATAAATGAAAATATTTCTAATACAATAATTTATGAATATAAATCAATAAGGAAATCTGAAAATATGAATATATCTCTTATAGCTTTAATGCTGCTCCTGCAATACATCAGTAATAAGTGCACCAAAATTGAGGAAAATTACTTTAATCTCCTGAATTATTGGCAATTTTGCGAAATGTTCATCTTATAGTTCTTTTTCATAATGCTGCTTATCTTTGTTTTATTTTCTGTCAAAGTCTCTCAAATTGTTATCAGAATCAAGTTTAAATAGATATAGTGTAAATACATTAAGTGATAATTTAAAAAAAAATTAAAATCAAGATCACTTTAATTTGAAGTGGCATCATCAAGAGCAGAATTGGCGTCTTCAGAAGGCGTTATCAAATTCGAATTGTTATTGTTATCCGCCTTGTGTGACAAATTATTCTAACTTTTAAGCATACTGCCTACTGTCTACTTTTACTTATACTCCTCCTCCTCATCAATGGCTTGGCTCTCTTGCTGCTAAATCTATATAAATCGTATCACACTTTACTCATTCTCCTCTACTTGGTATTTATTTCCCTTAAGCCATCTATGTTTTAGGAAGAATTTAGTGAGGTGCATGAACAGCTGCATCCCACGGATTTTCTGGGAAAACTTCATTTCATGCTCATAGTAAAGAGTTATGTTCTGGCGCATATCTGTGCCAGAGTGGAGTTCTACGATTAGTGGGGAGATTAGTTGGGGAGTCATTGGGAGATCATGTACACACTTCTTGCAATTAAACAAAGAAAAATATTTATACACAAATATTATAATCAATATATAATTAATCTCTTCATTACAATTAATTTGTGAATGGACAGTGAGATCAGCTTTGATGCAAGATTAATCACAATAAAAGGCATTTCTACATTTATTGCAAGTATTGGTGTAGTAAACGTATGAATTGCAGTTATTACATCTAATCACTATTTTGGGTATGCTTTCCTTTGTCAAGCTCAATCCAGTGCGTAAAAATTATTTATATATCAATAATGACTTCCTTCTTCAAAGCTGTTTCCTTATAATAATAAATTTATTCTTGTAAGTTAGGTGGCTACATGATAGATTAACGAACAGATATATATTAATAAAATCTAAATTTTATCATCAACTAAACCTATTTGCTTTTTAATCTGGAGTGTGTCATTTGTGGTATCAAATTTCTAGAAGATTTATTATAATTTGCCATGAAAAATAAATTTGATGATTCCGTTGATAATACCCTAATTAAATAAAATAATATTTTCTAGAAGATGATCCAATTATTCCACAAATTTAATATAGAAACATATTTTGCTAATTTAATTAATTATATTTAATGTATTAACGAACAGTGAACTCAATCTTATCATGAATTATATAAACATCAATAATTAGCAATCTCATTAAGCGTAGTCTATAGCTCACTTGAAATAATAAATAAAATATATTAAGATTAATAATATTTTGTTTTACTATTTCAATCCAGTTAGACTCTGAAACATATCAATAATTATAATATAATTATATTGCATGCTGTTCCATACATCTTAATAATCTCATTAATATTATTTTAGCTCACTGTAATATATAAATGCGTTCTAGTAGAGTCCTAGTTCTTTTCTTTTGATGATTCTTAATATAATTAAAATGCCCTCATAGATTTCTTTTAAGTTAGAATTCAAATATTATATAATGATTGATCTTAAATATTTATCATTAAATTATTCCACATTTCTTAGTACTCTTGCTCAACCACTTGATTTATTTCTTCCATTTCAAAATTGAAAAACTATTTTAAATTTTATATAACTAAATTCAAGACTAATTTATATTTTAGTAAAGATTCAATAAACCAAGTTTATTTTTAATATTGATAATAAATCTTAAATTATAGTGAGCATATTGAAAAGTTTGGTGTTAGAATAAATAAAAATTGTCTGTATAAAAATCGAGGAAGTTATTAATTAATCATATAACTCTAACACTAAATATAGTCTAGTTGGCCTTGAAGACCATCTCATCGAATATCTCGTAGTCCTCATTAAGATAAAGCCAGGTGCCGTTTGTACTGGGTTTATTGTTGTATCCATCGATTAAGATCCAATTTCCTTCTATGCATTTGATGTGAATAAAATATGATAATAAAAAATGTGCGCTTAGGTCTTTGAGAGAAGTTTATCATCGATTCTAATATCACAATTTGGTGTGCGCCCAATAATAATTTCCTAACCTTCATTTTTGAAGTAGCTATAGATATTATTTAAGATACATGAAATGAAACAATATTGGGAACTTACAAAATCTCTCCTGAAGAGGGACCTCCGAATATCTTAAGTTTAAGTCTTGAAACTTCGTTTGGTGATTAATAACTATCGTATTCATCACCCTGATCTTTCAATAAATTAACTACTATATGTGCCTCTCCCACATTAATAATCATGTTGTCTTTCAGTACCTATAAATAATTGTGAGAATTAGTTAAGTGCTTACTGTTGGACCCTCTTGCTTAACGAATACTCCATGACCGATCCCCAGATCTTTAATGTAGTAGCCTGGGCCATCTTACTCAAATTTTATTTGGAAGTGTCTACCTCGTTGCTGCTCAGCTGTTTGAGGATTTTTGCTGGGTATCACGAAATCATTCACAATTTGTTTCTAAAACATAGATTAATACGCCGCTATTTTCATAATTATAAATTATACTTTCATCAGAATGTATGTAGCGTTTATAAACTTACAGGTTTTGAAGTTGTTTCTGCATTGGGATCATTTGTGCCTTTTTTCACTGACTTTTTTCTGCCAAAATATACTATTCCATCAATAATTCCTCTTTGAGTTGGGTGACTCTAGATTCCAACTGCGTTTATGTCTATTTTCATGCCTTTCTATAAAGTGGCCGAGCTCACTACCTACAATATATTTAGTTTAATTTTACATTAAATACTCATGAATTTTTGTTTGCTCACACAATTATCAATTGATTTGAGATTTTATTTTATGGTCAAAATACCAAAATAAAAAAGGAATTGGGTAATTTTTTACTTACAGTTAGCTCTAACTTTGGAGCTGAAGGGGCAAGTTTGATTAGTCTGGCTTTGAGTTCTTGATCCTGCCCTTCAAACGCATTTTTAATTTACTATCTCTTATTTTTATCATTAAGTACATCTATTGACTCATTTGGGTCTTAACCTGTGCCACCCTTGTTATTTATAACAATTAATTAACATACAAATACGAATTATTGGGATTGTAATTAATTTATTAATTTATGTTATTTTTCATGTTAGCGTTAGTGCGAGAATTTTGCTTGAAAACTGAGTCATCCTGCATATTGTGATTTCTCTTGTTCACTTCAGTTAAATTTTCCACATTATTGTCATAGTTGCACAAATTGTTATTGCAACATAGTTTCTAAAAACATCAACTGTTAACATTCTCAAAGTATTAATAGGATAATTGTAATCAATAATAAAGTTTAAAATTGAGATATTTATGGAGTTTATGTGAAAATTGATTGCTTACTGAGAGATTGGAGTTTTGCTAACCCATTTTTAAATTATAAATTAACAATAAATAAAAAATTAATTATATCTCTTCTTCAATTACATTAGGTTTTTCATGTTTCAACGATAAGAATTGACTACTTTTAGAGTAAGTATAATTGATTCAAAATAATATTAATATAGATATCAAATGCCACTTTCTCCAACTTGATAATAGCACTGTGGGCACATATGCTTAACATTATAGCATCTTTTTATGCAAAATGGGACACAGCAGAGTGGATAACAAGCGAAGAAACAAAACACTATACATGCACACCATTGATTACCTGTGCACTCGTATTTCAATTAAATTTTATATTAAAATACACTTTTTATTATAATATTGTAATGAAAATATTTAATTCAATTTAGTCCTCTGCTCTCTATCAGTTTTGCAATTAGGACACTTGAATTACATGGGAACTCGCTTTCCATATACTCTAGGCATTCTCACAAATTTACGCTATTTTTCTGCAATTAAAAACTCTGTGAATTTGCCAGCTTGAGATAGTTAAGTATTTGCTTGCTTTTTGTTTAAAATGGGTATAAAATATACTCTATTCATTTTATAAACAAATTTATATGGGTTATTCTGGACTCAGTTGGAGTAAATGTTGCTTGTAAGCTTGCTAGATTGGTTAACTATCTCCAATCACCATTTATTGAGGCTTCTGATTGAAGTTATAAGGGGCATTATTACTCTGTAATTTATAGAGTTCTTTTTGGCTATAGGGTCAAACACATCCCCCCATAATGTGTACTTTTCTTTTTGTATTCTGATAGAGTTTTTGACGCTGAGTAATAATAGCTAATGTACTATGTGTGTGCGATCAATAGTTTTGATTTATGACTCGATATAAGTTTATTTTATATATAAAATAATAGTAAAATTAATGTAAAATTTTCAATTTTTCAAATAATAAATTTTTATTTAAAAAAATATTAATTCAGCTACTAATACACGAATTATAAAAATTATTGATTTTATTTAGTTTATCAAAATATACAATAATTAATATGTATTTTGCATTTAATTTTTTTCCAATAAAGTGAAAAAAATTAATTATTGTATATTTTGATAAACTAAATAAAATCAATAATTTTTATAATTCGTGTATTAGTAGCTGAATTAATATTTTTTTAAATAAAAATTTATTATTTGAAAAATTGAAAATTTTACATTAATTTTACTATTATTTTATATATAAAAAGTAACTTATTTGGGGTCATATCTCGAAAACTATTGATTGCACACATAGTACATTAGCTATTATTACTCAGCGTCAAAAACTCTATCAGAATACAAAAAGAAAAGTACACATTATGGGGGGATGTGTTTGACCCCATAGCCTTCTTTTTATATAATCTCAATATTAATCTATTTTAAGCAATAACATGCTACTTTGAATCATGTTTGTGTTCTTCCTCTATTTCCATGATGTTTTCATCGCTATTCCTGCTGACTAGTTTCTTTTTATCTTTGACGCTGGCGTTACTATCGTTGATGACCTTGCTATTAGGGGCTCTAAACGATTTCTCCTCTGTCTTCCTGTTTTCTTCTTAGTAATCCGCTTAGTCACTGAGCGTATCTGCGCGTAGTTTCTGCTCAGTAGCTCCCTCATGAGCTGGTGTATGCTAACTTGTGTTGTTTTTGTTATATTTTGAAGGTGAAGTCGCTGGGGACTGTTTGTTATTCGAATGATGCTGATCGTTTTATTACTTCAATTTCTACTCTTCCTTGTGCACAGTGTTATGATTTTTAGCGGAAGTGAGAGGGTGATTTTAATGCTGATTTTTAGATTGAGAGACGTCACTTTTATCCAGGAGGTTTTAATTGTCATCGTCTTGATTCAAGTCTTCTTAAATGTTTTCTGACTCATTTGCGTCTAAAACTGCAGATTTGTCCTCTTCTTCTAGGTTTTATTGCAAATACTACTGCGTTTGAAAACTAAAAGCACAGATATTAATAAAGGCAAGTATAATTCAAGGTTTATTCAAATTGATATACAGTTAACATGAATACTTACTATGATTGATTTGAATTTTATATTTACATTTAATCATCCACTTATTACTGCATGATTTTACTGCTGT
>ARYC01000317.1:0-42292 GCA_000711775.1 Oxytricha trifallax | reverse complement strand
AAATAATTAAAATCAATAAACTTAAATTTGAATATCATTTCTTATATCTGTTAACAAGATGGAGTCAATGAATGATGTATGAAAAAAGCGCAAGCACAAGAATTGATTCAGAGATTTAGAGGCAAGGAGAATTTGCACCTCTACCTGGTGCAGCAAGGTAATGAACTCATAATAGCTAATCTTGAATATGTAGTTGGTTTATTATTGCCAACGATGGAAGGTACTAAAATTTCATATATAAGAACGATACTCTGCGAAGAGAAGAAAGCATTTAAGATGTAAAGTTTGCAGAGATTCCTAACTATCCAGATATCTCAGTGACTAATTTAAATGATGATGCTATGAACGACCCAGAGGTTTCGCTGTACCTGCCTACTAACAAACAGTTGTCAAATAAGCTGCCTGAAAGAACCTATTTCTTTTGGTATACTTGCAACAAATAAAGGTGATTACTTGAAAGAAATTAATCAAGAATCTCATAAGAAAAGGTACAGCATCTCTTCAAAAGATAAGGACAAACAAGGGATCAAGATAAGTGAGAGCTAGCTATCAGAGCTGCAGAAGCACCCATATATTTCACCTAAGATTTTTAGCTTAACTCTTTAGAAAAATCTGTTACTGGCATCTTTTTGATGAAGGAATAGAGCAAGCTATACAGAGAGCGAAAGTCGCAGACAAAGTATGAAGTTAGCAAGAAACTTTATTCAAATATTTAGCCTCTAGAGTCAATGAACATAGATGCTGGAGCTGGTAGCAAGAGCAAGAGCAAGAGAAGACACCTTGGAGGTGGAAAGCAAGAAGTAGAAGAAAAGAAAGAGAAGCCAGCTACCTCTAAAGAATTTTTAATGTGACTTAAATATTCATTAACTTAACTACAAAACTTATTTATATACATTCACTCTCCTTTCTTTAGCACACTCTTAAACCAATTAATTATCTACTCTCTTCGCTGAGCTTTTAATAAAGTCTACTGTATCTATAGGTAAGTCATTCATCAAGTGGTATAGCAGCAGTTTCTTGTAATGACCTTTTAATATTCCCCAGTAGAACTCAATTCCATTAAACTATGGACTGTAAGGTACGTTGAAGACTGGCTTTATTCTAAGGTGTTCATAACTTCCTTGTTTATTTCGTCTTATGAACAGAAATATTATCAGCAAACAGTATAATCTCTTATCCAGGGTACTTCTCTTTCAGCTGCTCTTTAATATACTGCTCTGTCTTAATAGAGCGAGGATGAATAACATAGGTTTCTAAACCAGCATCCTCGCTAATACCTGCAAGAATTGCCATTGTTAATACCTTGACTTTCTAGTCATATACTTCTATTTTAATTTGTCTCTTATACAAAGACTTCTAGATGAAGGTATTGAAGGCAAACACAGCCTCGTCAGCATGTATAAACTCAATATTATCTATTAGGCTCTCTGCATTTAATTATAAATATAAATTAAGTTGTTGTTGTAAAATGGCAGAGTGAAATCAACTACTCTCTTGATACGATTCACACCTTTGCAAGAGATACCATTTCGTTTATAAATGTTTGCAAATGACTAGGCAGAGATCTTCAACTCACGAAACTGGCGGTGAAGCATAATAGCTCGTTAGTCGAGAGAGAAGTGAGCCCAATACTTCAAAGTTTTTTCATAGATAGTCAATATGCTTCTAAAGAAACTTTGAATTCCTCTTAGGCTAAGAATTCAGCTATTATTGCTTAAATTACACAGCTTTCAAGCAGTGTGAGCGAACAGTTGATGGACTACGCTTTAAGAGCAGTGCAATAGACTTATAGTTCAGTGCTGGTTTGACTTATTGACTATACATATCACATCCATAGCGCAGTTTAAACACTAAATCTATATACTCTTCATCATAAATAGACCCCAAAAGCTTGCTATTTAAGTCTCACATTTAATTAATAACCCCAACCCCTAATAAATTCCCTACAAATCAAAGCACTTATAAACCTCATTAAGGGGTTTATGGGTTTTGAATGTACACTTAAATTATTTTCTGCTCTTATAAACTACATACAGTTTCCTGAAATAATTATTTGCAAATAAAAAAAACTTTTTTACAATTTGTGTAAAAATTTGTTAAATGACATTTAAATATATGAAACTTGCCCCAAAATTAATAATAAAGAATTACCATTTAAATACAATAAGAATAAAATATCTGATTCAATTATGGTCAAGTTTATATTTTAATATTTTAGGTTTAAATTGCAGACTATACCATTTTCAGTAATCAAATACTTAATCAAAATATTAAAAATAGATGATAAATTAAGATTTCTATTTAAATTTATTTACTAACATTTTTTGCTTTTTTAGGTACTCTAAAATGATTGATATTGTTTAATCTTTATTACGTTTAATTATAAAGATTAAACAATATCAATAATTTATATCAAGAATTAACTAAAAGTAAATTATAACTCAAAAATTTTTTGAATTAAAAATTTTGGATAAATTCTATTAAATAATAATATTAAACTGACCTAAGTAACTATTTGTTCACCCGAGCCCCCCCACCCCTCCCCCACCCCAAACCGAGCCCCCCCCTTACCTCCATATAAATAATTTTTTTTAGTATAATTTTTCTTGACCTGCGGGCGGCTATTACATATTATGATTTATTTTTATAAGATTCACTACATCCGTCATCATTTTTGTGTACATGCTCCCATATGAAAATATTTAAAACTCAAAACAAATGTTATTTTTATATATAATTATTAACATTTTTAGATAAGAAATTTTTTTTGTAACATTCATATTATTGTACTTTTAATAAGTTAACCACAAAATTAAAAATAAATATACATTCCAGTTAAATAAGTAATTTTGTGGTTAACTTATTAAAAGTACAATAATATGAATGTTACAAAAAAAATTTCTTATCTAAAAATATTTAATATTATATATAAAAATAACATTTGCTTGGAGTTTTAAATATTTTCCTATGGGAGCATGTACACAAAATTGATGACGGATGTAGTGAATCTTATAAAAATAAATCATAATATGTAATAGCCGCCCGCAGGGCAAGAAAAATTACACTGAAAAAAATTATTTATATGGAGGTGGGGGGGGGGCTCGGTTTGGGGCGGGGGGGAGGGGTTGGGGGGGGTCGGGCTCGGGGTGAACAACTATTCATATCATAATAAACATTTTATATTGCTTATTTTAATATATTTTTTGCACAGATCAGTTTATCTTAAAATTCAGTTATATTTTACATTTAAATACACTCCCACTCTATGAGATATTTCTTTTTATTTGATTTATAAAATATAAATAAGTTTTAATTTCTATATTAAAATTAAAAAATAATGATGTCTTATTTTTTTCAAATAAATTTAAATAATATATCAAATTCTGCTATATTGTATTGTATTGTATCGTATATAAAATACTTTTTATCAAAAGATTATAGAAATTATTGTAAAATATTAAGTATGAATTCTTTTGGATAATTTTAGAATATTTTTATGAGATTAAATATAATAAGCAAATAACTCAGGATTATAAATCGTAATTTTATTTTTATTTAAATATTTTATTTATTCATTAGTAATTTTATACTTCTATTGTTTAATTCGCCAAATTCCTTCCACGTGACTACATTTCATGTTTTTTTTTCAAATAAAAGTATAATTCTATAATTTTTTTAAAAATTAAGTTTTTATTCTTATTTTAATTAAAATATTATACAAGATTAATAATAAGAAAATCATTTAAATTAATACCTTCTTAAAACATTCAAAATTTATTTTTATTATATTTTACTTTACTTTCAGTTTTAATATTAGATACAATATATGTTACTAGTTCAGCAATTAATACCTAACTATTTTTAATGATTTTTGGGTAGTGCCTACCTCAAACCCCACTTATGTTTTTGTTAATATAAAAAATTTGCTTATAAACTTTGTAAATTTTAGTCTAGGATCATGATAATAATTTAAAAGTACGATTTTAAAACTATCTGTAAAGCTATTAAATTATAGAAGCAATCAATTTATCATGAATTTTAAATTCTATTAAATAAAGTTGCTATAAATATAAAAATAATACTTATTTACATTTACTATTACGAGATCGTTATCATGTACAGTAATAAATAATATGATTTAATGCAACTGTGGATGGTCGAGGCAAGGGAGATATCTCTTATATCAAAGTATGAATTCAGGAGCAACTCTATTGCTTATGGTTCAAAAGAGGATAGTCTTGATTAGTTCTTATTACAATTTTGTTAATGGGAAAAGAAAGATGACCTATAAATTAAGTGAAATCAAAACCTCAAAACCCCTTAGTGAGGTTTATAAGTGCTTTGATTTGTAGGATATATTTGGAGTTGGTAGAGAATTAGGCCAATTCGCAAAATTAGAAATAAAAATTAGCAAAAGTATAGGGTATATTTATGATGAGAAATATTTAGATTTATTGCTTAAACTTAGGTATGGTACAAGTATTAATATAGAATAAGTCAAACCAGTGCTAAAATATGCACCAATTGCGAAACTTCTATGTAAGAGTGCCTCAACTGTTAGGTATAATTGCTTGTTAGCTGTTTAGCATTTTAGCTCTGGTACTTTAAAACATCCAGCAAGAAAATAAAAATTCTCTCAGACCCACTTTGACTACCTCTGCGACTAGAAGACTTTGAAATATTGGGCCCACTTTTCATTAGACTAGCGAGCTGTGATGTTTCATCGCAAGTTTCCTAAAATGCGCATCTCTCCATAGACGATAGCAAATATTTAATGAAGGAATGGTATTACCTTCAAGACTGTCAACAGAGTGCAGTGAGTTATTGATTTTACAGTGCCATTTTATATTAATAATTTAAACTATATATATGATTAAATGCAACGAGGTATAACTAATAAAATTAAGTTCATACACGCTGATGAAGCTGTATTTACCTTAATACACCTTTATAAATAGGTCATGGTTCAAAAAGTATGATAATATATAAGCGTATGACTAAATAGTGAAGTTGTCACCCATCCAATTTTAGCTGGTATAAGCGAAGATTCAGGGTTAGAAAGTTATGTCATTCATCCTAGCTCTATTAGGCGAGAGTAGTTTATAGAGTTCCTACATAAGCTCAGAGAGAAGTATAGCAATCAAGAGATCATTCTGTTTGTTGATAACCTTTCAGTTCATAAGACTAAGGAGTCTAAGAAAGCCTATGAAGAACTAAACATAACTTCTGTTTATAATGTTCCTTATAGCCCATAATTTAATGGAATAGAATTCTCTGCAGTTAAATCAAGACTCACTACAAGAAGCTGCTGATGTATCATATTATGCATGACTTCCTCATCGATATAGTAGACTTGATTCAAAGCAGCTGTAAGAGAGTGAGCTTAGATAAGACAACAATTTGAGCGAGATAGGTAAGAATGAATGTTTATAAATAAGTTTAAGATTTAAACGAATTAATGTATTCACATATTAAATTGGTCCATAAAGGGGTTTGACTTCTCTTTCTTTTCTTCATCTTATGGCTTGCTTGAGCCTGTATTTCTTCTCTTAATGGGTGCTTCTTAAGTTCCTCTAGCCAAGCTGAGTTTATTGGAATGCCTTGCTTCTTCTAGTCTTCAGGAAAGATAGAATATCCTATCTTATTAGCTTTTTCAATTATTTCTCTGAGATACTCCTTTTTTATTGTACCAAGAACACCAAAAAAGAAGTTTCTCTCTGGTAGTTTATTAGAAAGTTTTTTCTTGGTAGGAAGGTAAACTACCACATCTTCATCTTATATGGCATCCTCATAAAGATTAGTGACTGAAATCTTAGTGTAGTTCTGAATTTCTATTAGTTTAATCTCTTTATTTTTAAAAGCTTTCTTCTCCTCACAAAGTATTGCTTTTTACAATTATATTTTGGTATCTTCCATAGTTGGAAGGAATAATCCAACTGTATAATTTGTCAATAATCATCAAGTTATCTTACCGTGTAAAGTTAGGAATTGATAGAGATCTTCGTTAATTCTGAATCTTGATATCATTTCTTGCACCTCAACTCTTTTCATTTGATTATTGAGTGATTCCATCTTTGTTCCTCTTCCTATAAATGAATTTCAAATTATAATTTATAGACTTCTGGATCCTATTGTTTAAAATATTACTATTAAATATGGGCATCTTATAGGAGGTCAACCCTGCAAAGATACGTGGAGAAAGTTTGCAGAAGCTGTAACAAACTGCAGAGATGGAGCTCCAGTATCTAGTTTTAAATTAATGAGGTTTTAATGGAAAAGTTCCAAAATGGTTTAAAACCTAATTGATATCGGTACCAACAGGAATTTTATCTAAAGTTTGTACCAAAATTAAAAATAAGCATGAAATTAGAAAAATAATAGTTATATACTAAGTATAAATATGATCTCTCTAACACTTCAAAATCAACCATTATTGCTGCAGTGCCAACTCCTATGCACAGTAACTGTAACTAGAGAGGTTATTAAAGCTTAATAATAGAAATTTAAATTTAAATATAAACATGGCGCCTAACTTAAATCGTAAAGCAATCTCTCTTGGAACAGGATAATCATAGCTAAACTAAAACGCCTAAAATTATTTATGTTGAGGGGGAGGTAGAGCTAAGAGCTCTTGCGTTTGAAGTAGAGGTTTTAATCATAGAAATATTAAACCAGAAGTAAAGCACAGAGATAAGAGTTTAAACTTAAATTGATTATGTTGAGGAAGATAAAGAACATCTACCAGTTGTAAAATAAAAATATTTTAATGTCAAGAGAGCTAGATTTTTTTCTCAACTGAATAAAGCTTGAAGAGGCAGATTAAAGACATACATTCTGTAAAAGCTAAGGTGTATTTCAAGCACGAAAAGGTATATGGCAGTTATTAATGAACGATATGCATGAAGTCATAAACTCACTCAGCTAAAGTTAAAAGGCATATGCAAAAGCATCACCTTAGTGAGTTCATTATTTAAGATGTAGAGACTCAAAAAATAGTACCAGCAAAGAGAAATAAAATACTCTTGAATCTCAAAGAGAATAGCAGGAAAAGCTTAAGAAGCAGAAACGATTTTAAACGATGAATCAACCTGCAGGAAATACATTTTTAGCATGTTTTTAAGAGAGGGCTATGTAAATTCCTGCATTGAATGCAGTTGATCTTAGCAGTTGCATTGAAAATTATTTGAATTTAAGCGTGCCTAACAAATTAAAGCTCATAGTGGTTGATGAGAATGCATATAAGGTTTACCCTTTCAGCTATCTAATTTAGAATGAGCAGTACCAGAATGAATTCGCTAACGAATATATGGTTCTAAGAAAGGCATAGAGAAGAGACTGCAAGAATTAACTAAAGTTAGATGGTGTTATTTTAGGCTTTGGTTTCATCTCACTAAGATTAAAGAAATTTGAAATGACTCTTAGAAATTATCTATATCAAAACAGATACCCAAATGATTTGAATGATATTCTATCAGATATGATAAAGGGTATAAAGGAGTTTTATGAACTTGTATATGTTCATAGAGATTTGAAGCCTGAAAATGTTATGTTGAACATATGCCCTTTAGAAGTAGTTGTCATCGATTTCAATAGGGCATTACGGTAAGAAAATATAACCTTAGCTAAGGTTCTTGGTACACCTGGATATTTTCCAATCAGAGAGAAGTGGACGAATGGTTCAGTATAGTGGGATGTATGTGTGGTATCTGCTATTATATTAGAGAGATATGGAGAGTATATCTTACTTTGGCAAAATGCATGAAAGATAATCAATTAGTTTAGCTTAGAAACATATGTAGGAAGATGTAAGTAATGAAATTAGAAATTTAGAAGAGATAATAATAGTAAGAGGTCCTCACTATCCTAGATAATTATTAGACGGCATGCTTGGGCGACTCAAGACAGCCAGATTCAAGAGATACAATAAAGAAAAGCAAATTAAATTAGTTTGAGTTAGGTAAACTATTAATCATTATATTTACATTAAATTCATATAAAACCTGCGTTATCTCTACTAACTCCAATAAGACCCCAAACTATACCCTACAAATCAAATCACTAAAACATTAATTTAAGGGGTTTTGGGTTTTAATGTCTGATCTCAATTTTACCAACCCAGCAAAATAACCAAAGACTCCTAGTGCTGAAGGTACTGAATAAGTCTCTCTAGATTTGAAGAGAAATCTAAATGTCTAGTCTTCATCAGTTTATTCTTAATTTCTAAATTCACTAGTTACCTAAATTATTCATTACTTTTAAGATGCATTATAATATATAATTAAGAAATATTTAACTTCTATCAAGGAAATAAATATACATAAGGATGTTAGATTAAATAAATCATGCAATAAATTATTTTGTTTTATTAAGTTCCTTTGAAACAAGTCAGTTTAATAAAAAACCATATATCTTTAAATGATAATTAATCAGAACTAATAACATTAGTCAGTTGCTCTCATAAATTATAGCATTCCAGATAGTTTTATAAATTACTTTATATTTTTTATGATCCTTGATTTTGATTGACCTAGTTTTTATAGGTTAACTTTTTTAAATACAAAAATTAATTGTGGCCCTAGAAAGATAAAAAATTAGTGAGGGGTGTAGGAAATCCCCTATATTTTTTTTAAAATGGTATAATGTTTATTAATTAATGAATTATTGGAGAAATATATTCAATTGTTTATTTCCATAGAATTACAAAATAAAATATAATTAAAGAATTAAAAGCTTTTTTATATAAAATAAAGTTTTGGATTAAAATAAAAATTCAAATTTATACTTTGCTTTTATTAAGAAGAAAAAAATGACTAAAAATTCAAAAATAGAGAATGATGATAAAAATGATTTAAATTACTTTTATTATTTATCTATTCTATCCATTTATACTCTAAATTTTTTTATTTGTACACAATAGTTTGAACGAAAAAACTTTAATTACTATTTTAATTAATATTTAAATTAAAAAGATGGCTTCATATTCAATTATAACATATTATAAATTAATTAAGTAATTTTTATAAAATATCGATGCATTCAAAGGAACTTCAATAAATCTGACTCCATATAATTTTTTAGTTAAATTATTTTTAAGTTATCTTAATAAGAGTACGATAGAAATCAGGAATCATGGTATTTATTTACATTTATAATTTATAATTTATGAATTTTTATGAGAAAATTAAAAAATAGACATAGATTTAACAAAACATTAAATATATGAAAATCTTTTATTACAGTTAAATAATTCTTAAACATTTTTTAGGAAAATTTGACTCATTACTTAACTTATAAGTTAAGAAAAATTGATTTTTTTATTTTAACAAAAAAATGTTAATGAGTTATGTGACTTATTATCCAGAAATATGATAATTATATATGAACTTACAAAAGTATCAAATTAATGCTACTATTGCATAATTTAATAGCTTATAAAGACATTATAAAATAAAAACTAAAATTATGAAATTTGATAATATTCTAATTAGAACTAAATTATTAAAAAATAAGTGTTTTTAATCTGATTCTCTCGCTTAACCTTTGATTGTATTTTTTAATTAATTAATATTTCATATAATAATCTTAATAATTAATTGATTGATTTATTAATTTATATTAATTTTTATAATTTTTCAATAATTGTCGTAATTTCATTAAAACTGTCTTCAAAACCTTTTATTAGAATTTCCAGTATTGATTTAAATTTAAGTTTTATATTTTATTACAAGAAAAGCGTTGAGGATTTTTTTACTTTTAAATACTTTACCAAAAATGACGACTTTATATTTTTGAATAGCCTTAGAATATCTGAAATTTTTTCCATTATAATAATTTTTGTTTAAAATCTTTTAAACAATTTATTAATAAATTTTGTATTAACTATTTTTTAAAAATAGAAATAACTATTAAAAAAATTACCAGTAAAAATAATACAATAACTAGATTTGATTATAAGAATAATAAAATTTATATACTGATTAATATTTTAAATCTAATTCAATTTCTACATTGACATATATTATTCACTATTATATGATTTCACATATTAGTTATTTAGTGGATATTACTTTTATTATACCACTTTTAAGTTAACCAAACGATTTTATAATTCATGTAATTATTATAATTACCAATTAAAATAATTTCTTAAATAAAATATGAAATAATATTACAGGTATGGCAAATAGTAATTTACTTTAAGCATTAATAAGAAAAGAGTTTTAGTGAAAATAATATTAATTTTCTGTGTATTTAATTTATAAAATTTAAAAATTACTTATCTTTAATTTTAAAAACAGCTTGATATTTAAATATTTATAATAGTTAGTTTCAAATTCAATCATCTTCATTTAATATTAAAATTATTTAATTTTGATTATATCATTTAGAATTACAGATATATGGATGGACTTAATGAAATGAACATTTTATTTGAAAAAATTTTAATGTTTATAAATTATATTTCGAGTTTAAAACATTTTAAAAATATAACACTTTCTCCATCCTTAATGTTGGATTGGATAGAACAAAAGTCTTCTATACCTATATCACTTACTAAATAATAAAGTGTCATTTATGAATTAAATAAGAATTTTTTAATATTAAAATTAAAACAATATCTTTATTTTATAAAATTTAAATCTGGATTAGAAAATGTTTATGATATTTAATTATACGATTTTTTATTTTCTTTTTTTAATTGAATAATTTTTAAGTCATTAAATAAACTAATAAATGGAATAATTTAAATTATAACTGATTTTTATTTTTCTTATTTTGTAAAATTATTTTAAATTAACTTTTATTATTAATCAAATAGAATTATATTTAAATTGTAAACTGATTGCAGATCTATATTATTATAGAACTAAATACAAAAAGTCAATGAAATATTTAATATATAAAATATTATTATCTAATCTTTTAGTACTCAAATATATAATTTTTGTTAAAAATAAAAAGCTTATTTTAGTATTTTAATTATGCTTACTTAAATAATTAAATTAAATTTTAATTATTTAATTAGACTCATAGCTAAAGAAATATTAAATTATGAAATACTGTTTGTAGATTATATATTTATTTGTAAAAAGAAACGCTTACTAATATTTTTTAGAATTAACAATTCAGAAGAAAAAGAATTAAATTATATTATTATAAATACGATTAGCTAGCTTTGGTTTCTAATATGAAGGAAAATATAATTTTGATTATTTCCTAATAATGACCCATATAAAAGAGCAAGTAAGTTTACAAATTTATATACAAGCAAGACCTCGACTCTTTGATAAGTGTTAATTTTTGTTGTTTTTATTAATATTTAAGTTAATATAAATAATAAATGAAATGAATTCTTTTTTACATAAAGCAACAATAATAAGATTTCAGTATATATTTTCTATCTGAGTTGATTAAATCTGTTAGTTAGTAACTTAAGGAAATTTAAAAACGAAATAAATACAACTTCAGATAATTAATGTTGTGAATAACTCTGAATTTCTCAAAATAAAGGAGATATAACTCGATTCACCACTTAATCAAATCTTATTTATAAGCCCCATCTCTTCAACTTAGTCTCTATCGCATCTTTACCTTTGACGACGACTGCTTCATCTTAAGTAGCTTCTCTTCTTTTAATCTTTTCGATTTCTTTTTTATTAGAAGTCTCCTAATCCCTCTTTCATAGGTGGCTGTTTCAATCCATAATTATACTAAACCATATTTGAAAAATTTTAAAAATTCTCTTTCATACATCTGAGGTTGTCATTGTATTTCTCGAATTACTGCTATAAATCGATTGCCACTTATTTCTCTACTCCCATAATTTCGTTAATTAAATTAAAATTATTAAAATATAGAAAGTCTTTGTGTTAAATTTTAAAGATTGATATTTAAATCTTCCAATTTGAGAAATATCCAACAATTTTAATTTCAAAAATTGCAGTTAATTTTATATTCACCCAAAATATTTTGAGAAATACTAAAATTTGAAATCATTTAATATAATATTTGCAGTTTTTAAATTATTATAATATTGTATTTTAGTTTCTATATTGGAGTGAGCATGATTTATGACATCTTGTTAATTCATTATTGTAGGAAGGCATTTGATTTGGGAAAATAATTATAATTAATAAATCAACAATTTAAATTTGAGGCAGTTAACTTTCTGGAAACCTATACAATATGGTACTTGTTCGATAGAGAATTCAAAATTAGCTGGACTTTACTATTGGCGGTACCCCTCTATCGCATTCCTGAAGCGAGTTAACTCGATTTTAATTTTAGGTGATTTGTTTAGTTGTTTTTAATGCAGAAATTAAAGTCCAGTTAACTCGCTTCAGGAATGCGATAGAGGGGTAACTCCAATAGTAAAGTCCAGCTAATTCTGAATTCTCTATCGAACAAGTACCATATTGTATAGGTTTTCAGAAAGTTAATTGCCTCAAATTTAAATTGTTGATCTATTAATTATAATTATTTTCCCAGATAAATGCATTCCTACAATATTTAAAACTAATTATTTATCAAACTTTAAAAAAACACTAATTTTAATTCATTATATGCACTCGTTCATAGTTAAGAAGAAATAATCTATAGCTTTTAATTTTTCACAATTTATCATAATATAATTTTATTTATTTATAATTTTTTAATAAAAATTTATTAACTTAGGAATTATAATATTTTTTATTAATATTGAATTGTTTGTTCGAGTTTAATGAAAGGAAGTGTAATTTTTACTATATATTAGGAATTAAAATTCAAGATTAATAGGTTATTATAATATAAAGTTAATACTTAGCATATTATATGTATTATTGTTAATAAATTTATCTGTGATATTATCAAAACATTGAAAATAATATATTGCAAACAAATTTAAGCAATAAAAGATATTTGTAATAAGGTTTGATAATATTATTTGCACTAAAAGTGTATTATGTTTATAGCTGTTTTAGTATTAAATATAATATTAGAAGTATATTTTATCAGAAAATTAAGAAATAACGTCATGATAAAAACAATTCTATTATTTATTGTGTATAAAAATAGATAATTTCCTTAAATTATATTTCATACCTTTGATACAACTATTGCCAACAATCAATACTATGGAGGTATTAGAGATAAATATACACTCCCCTCAGCTGTTGCTGGATAACATGAAAATATGTTAATTAAAGATTATATAATAAGTGCTAATTTCTTCTAATATTTTCATTTTCAATTATTTTTTAATTATAAAATTACATCTTTGTTTATTTAGAGGCAATTTACAATTTATTGATCATTTCCCTTTTTTATAATTCAATCAAAACTATTTAAGCCAAGATATAAAATAAAATTATATAGGTACATATAATTAAACTCTAGTATTACATTTAAATTTATGCTCTTGAAAGATAAATGAATATATCCAAATAAATATATAGGGGTGCTTTTAGTTTTTGAAAGTTCTACTTGCCACTAAATTAAAAAAGAATACCTAAGATTAACAAATCACCTAGATCATCTATTTTTAGATAAATGAAAAAATTGTTGGGTAATGGCCCCCTAGGGGGGCCGCTAAAATTCTTTTTCTTATATTTTTTAAATGGTTTAAAAATCATTATAACATCAAAGTAACATGTTAGAACTCATTATTTAGGTCATTAATAATCTCTACAATGAATCTGTAGCAACTCAAATCATAGTAACCTATCACATTAACATCATAAAATACATTACATTTTGAATTAATATTACTAATTTTGTTTTTAATTTTTATGTTTAATTTCTTTTTAATTTAACTTAACTATTTAATTAAGTCATTAATAGCTGTTGCAATAGAGAGAAATACAATCATATGGTAAACAAATATTTAAGGTAACATTAATAAAAGCACTTCATGTAAATGCAACAGCTATTAATGACTTAATTAAATAGTTAAGTTAAATTAAAAAGAAATTAAACATAAAAATTAAAAACAAAATTAGTAATATTAATTCAAAATGTAATGTATTTTATGATGTTAATGTGATAGGTTACTATGATTTGGGTTGCTACAGATTCATTGTAGAGATTATTAATGACCTAAATAATGAGTTCTAACATGTTACTTTGATGTTATAATGATTTTTAAACCATTTAAAAAATATAAGAAAAAGAATTTTAGCGGCCCCCCCTAGGGGGCCATTACCCAAATTGTTCAAGTAATTTTAATTTTTTGCAGATGTCTCAACAGCTCTAAATATGCTGGGAAAACACATATTATTTTGCTTCCCATTAGTCTCAACACGTTATAGTCACTATTTGCATTATTTCAACTCATCTCAATATTAAAAGTTAATTTTTTCAACTAATACTGATCATGAAAATAGTTCCCTTATTAATTGAGAAAAAATGCAAAATAACTGTTTTAATGGATAATTTGTCATTAAAAGATTTATGAAGCCAAAGTATTGTATAATTTCGAAATCTCTCAAGTTTTAGAATAATTTTGAGTGACTTTTATTCCACAATAAGATTAAATCAAATGTAGAGATAATGGCCTGTAAAGTTAATATGAAACTCACAAATAATTATCTTTTCTATTTTTATTTATTTTAATGGGAATATATGGATAAGATGATAAAAATTAAAATCAATATGCTAAATGTTAAAAAGAGCTTAATGTAATAAAGTTTTATTTAAAAATTATTTTTAATATGTATGTATTCCATTCGCTAACCTCGAAATTTACTCATAATATAGTAATATATAATCTTAATTAAAAAAATAATTGAAATTTGGATATATAAGTTTTTAAAGAGATTTTATCCTATAAAAATAATTTATAACTAATAATAATAAATAAATAAATCAACTTCCCCTCAATAATACCACCTTACATAAGGTTGAATGCTCTATCCTATTTATAAATTAGAAATAACTTAATCAAAATTTTTGTAGCCCGCTCAAAACCCCTTAAATAGTTGTTTTAGTGATTTTATTTGTAGAGTATAGTTGGAGTCTTATTGCTGTTATTAGAGAAAACGCAAATTTTGTGTGAATTTAATATTCATTTACTTAAAATCGAACGAATTATAAATGCTTTTATCTCTGTAGTATCTCCTGAATATTGTTCTATATAGTTCTCAAGTATGTCGTCTAATGATTACCTAGGATAGCCTTCTACGATTATCATCTTTACTAAATTTCTTATTTCTTTCAATAAATCTTCCTACTTTATATGTTACTAAGTTAAACTAATTGATTATTTTTCTATGCTTAGAGCCCAAAATAAAACATGCTTTCCATATTGCACTCTAAAATGTTAATTATTACCGTCCATTCACCCCACTAAAATGAGCGATTGGTCCACTTCTCTCTCATTAGAAATTATCTTTGGGTTCCAAAAACCTTAACTAAAGTTATCTTTTCTTATTGAAAAGCTCTAAGATAACTTCTTTAGAGGGCATAGGTTCAACATAATATTTCAGATTTTTAAATTCCTACAAGAAAATCCAAGTTTATGCAACTCTTTGACACTCTTTATCATGTATAAAAGTATATTATTAAAGTCATCAGGGTATTTGTTTTGATAATGATAATCTCTCAGAGTATTTTCATATTTCTTTAGTCTTAAAGCGATGATACCGAAGATAAAAAATAATACCGTCAAGAATTAGTAGTTTCTTGCAATCTCTTATCTATGCTTCCCTAAGCACCATATATTTTTTAGGAAATTCATTCTGGTACTGCTCACTCTTTATGAGATATCTGAAAGGATATTCCTTGTAAGAAAACTCATCAACTACTTTGAGTTTTACTTTGTTAATCTCCTTAATATTTAAATAGTTCTCAATATAACTGCTTAGATCAATTGCATTTAATCGAACGATATTGATAGCTATCTCTTAGAAACATGCTTAAAATATAATGCCTG
The DNA here is from genome assembly GCA_000711775.1 of Oxytricha trifallax. Lineage (NCBI taxonomy): Eukaryota > Ciliophora > Spirotrichea > Sporadotrichida > Oxytrichidae > Oxytricha > Oxytricha trifallax. The sequence continues at coordinate 26,382 of ARYC01000317.1, read as the reverse complement.
TAGGTTGATTAATAGATTTAAATAGTTTCTGCCTCCTATGCTTCTCTTGTAACTCACTTTAAGATTCAAGAGTATTTGATTTTCTTTTAGCAAAAACAATCTTTAAATCTCTTCTCCTAAATTAAAAATTTACTAAGATAATGCTTTCGCACATTCTTCCTTACCTTATCTCATTATGTATAAGATTTCATTCAAGGAGTAAACTAATACTTGCCATCCTTAGCTTTCCCATAATATATCTATGATATGATTCTTCAAGCTATTTCGGCTGAGAAAAAATTCTAGCAGTTTTTACATAAAAATATTTATTTTCTCAAATGGCATCTGTACTTTTACTTCCTCAAAATTTTTAATTTATGTTTAAACTATTATATCTTCTGACTACTTCTAGTTTAAAACTCAATGCTAAATACATGCGCTTCAATCTTTAAAAATTTAAAGATCTACTTCCTTCAAAATATTTATTATTTAAGATTTTTTCGTTGAGCTAAAGTTGAGCTGTAATTATCCAGTTTCAAATGACATAGATTTCGATTTAAGATAACCGCCATGCTTAAATTAAAATTAAAATTTATATTATAAAGCTTTAATAATCTCTCTGTTTATTAGTAACTATAAAAATAGTCGGCATTGCAGCAATAATGGCTAATTTCATACTGATCATTTTTATTCTTAGTTTAAAACTATAAATTTTCTAATTGCATACTTATTATTTTAATATATTAGTACCAACTTAGAATAAATCAGGGGTAATGGTACCAATTAGGTTTCGAACCATTTTGTAACTTTTTCTATAAAATATCATTAGTTTAAAACTGAATACTAATTAAAGTTTTTGACTATAAAATTGATTACCAGACTCAATAAGGAACAGTATTTATTAAATTAAAAAAAATATAGCAAAAATTTAATTGGTTTAAACTTATGAAATTGGATATTAATAGTTTCTTTACATCTATCTCCTATAGAATGCCCATATTTACTTATAAGTATTTAAAAATAGGATCCTAAATTAATAAATCAAATTAGTTTGCTAATTTGCCTAATTACTCTATTAACCCCAAACATACTCTACAAATAAAATCAATAAAACATTTAATTAAGGGGTTTTGAGTGGGCTAAAAATTGTGGATTAAATAATTTTTAACTTATAAATAGGATAGAGGATTTGTCATAATGGAAGGTGGTATATATTGCGGGGAATAAAAAAAAATACATTCTAAAATAACAACTAATAAAAAACTTTATACTCAGCTTCATTTGCATATAAAATACTAAACTTAAAGAAATAATCAACTCCACGTTTTGGTGAGCGCATAAGGTGCTTTTGTTTATATTTCCTTGAATATTAAAAAACAATTTAAAGATTTGAATCACAAATTTATTTTGTTTATCTAAACTGATATTTAGAATAAAATAGAAACTAGAATTTATTTTTATTATAAAATAAATAATATTTAAATTAAAAAAAATAATTATAATTTTTAATGAATAATTTTCAAAAACCTTAAATATAATCATGAATATATTTTTAATAACAGGAACTTTATAATTTTTGTATTAAAAATAAAATATGACAATTTAAATTTACTAATATTAAATATATAAATAGAGAATTTGTTTATTTATAATAAAAATATGATATTAATTAATTCTTAATAAAATGGAAAAAAATATTTTCTTGAGCTATGATTTTAATACAGTTTACGCCTACAAAGTTTTTACTATTGTAAGACAAAAATTTAATTTAATAATTATTATTATATTTTATTTTTAATTTTTAAAGTTTTAAAATTTAATCTTCACTTAATTGTTTATACTTTAATTAAATCCTAATTTATAATAAAAGTATATAACATATGAAGAAACAATATAATCATTTATATAAATATTGAAAGTTAAAAAAATGACCAATTAAATTATCTGTTGAAAATAGCCTTATAATTCGTATTAGAATCTCTTAATCTTTATATATCATAAGTTGTATTATATTTTTTCAATTTAATTTTCTATAATCAATTTTATTTGAGTCATTTTATTAAATAAGAATAAAAATTTCGGGTGCGATTTTTTCTATATTAATATTTAATTATAATTATTTCAATTTAATATTATAATTAAAAACTAAAGGCTTTATTTATTTAATAAAAACAATAGAAATTTTAAATTAAGCAATATTTACTCTCGAGGATCCTACTATTTAGAAAATAATAATAAATTATAATTATACAAATAAATATAGATTATTTTATCATATAATTTTAGTTTTTGATATTTTAATTATAGAAACAATACTTAGCATATACTAAGTAGACTCAAGTATAATTAAAAATACCATAAATAAATAATAAAATTAAATCAATTATAGTCATGACGAGAAAGATCTGAATGATTTGGCGTAGAAATAGGTGTTCTGGTATATATGAATATAAAAACTAAAACTATAATTTCTCTCTCACTTTAGATATATCTGTAATCAAGATCTTATAATGAGCTGATTTGTTTATCGCGGATATTACAAAGTTCTTATGAAGTGAGAGGATCATTATTTCCACTGTGAGAATACAGATTCTTTTCATTCGCTGTAATTAACTTAAAATCTCTAGCTCCAATTTGAAGGAAAGCGCAATTTTGGGTTCCTAGGTCTTATTTTAGGACTTTTGGAGGCTGAGCACTACCTTCATTCTACTACCCTTTACCATGGAAGTCATAATCAATACAATTAATCTAATATAATATATATTATCATAACGCTTGATCACTCGAGGAGTATAAAGTCTGAATAATTCACCAAGCTGAATAATCTATTTTTGTGATTATCCTAAGAACTCCTTATTCAATATGCAAAGTAAAATTGACAATTAAACCATTTTCAATTTTTTATCCAAAATTAGGATGCATTAAAAATTATTTTTGTTGGTAATAAAATATTATTGTAGGAATACATATAATTCGAGAAATGAATTTATAATTAACTAATAAAATATTAAATTTTGTGGCAGTTAACTTTCAGGAAACCTAGATAAAATGGTACCTTTTTTATAAATAATTCAAAATTAGCTGGACTTTACTATTGGCGGTACCTCTCTATCGCATCGAAGAAGGCATATAACTTGAGTTTAATTTTGTGGTCAATATCAACTAATTTAAATCACAAAAAATTAAACTCAAGTAATCTCTATCCACAAATGCGATAGAGGGGTACCGCCATTGGTATAGTCCATCTAATTTTGAATTCTCTATCAAGCAAGTGTCATTTTATCTAGGTTTCCTGTGTCAACTGCCAAAAAATTTTTCATTTTATTAATTAATTATAAATTAATTTCCCAAATCAAATGTATTCCTATAATACTAGAAACTACAATAGATTAAGTGATAAGTTTTTTATTTTTATAAAATTTATAAACTTTAACTATATCGTTAATTATTTAAGTAAGTTATCATTTATATCAATTTTTACAAGAAAACAAAACAATTATAAGGTTATTCAAAATCATTTTTTCGAAACTCATAATAATAAAAATTCCTTCTAATTATAAATTTAAATTATATTTAATTTTACTTTCGTTAAATCTTTTATAATTTTAATTGTTAAAACAATTTATATATTATAAAAGATTAAGAATTAAAATTAATTTTTATTGTGAGTATCATTATATTTAAAAGTTTATTAATTATTTATTAAAATATTTAAAGATGCTAATTACAATATTTTAAGTGAAGATTAATAAAGAATATATGCTAGATTAATCAATCTTATATTAGTTAATTTATAATTAAAAAATATCTCAAATATTATTGGTCTTGAAAAATTTAATTAAACTATATAAATTTAATATGATAGTATTGTAGGAATACATTCGAAATTGGGAAATTAAGATTAATTAAATTAAATTTAAATCAAAATAGTGGCAGTTAAAGGTGTCTAATTTAAACGATCTTGGGCTCATTCGATAGAGAATTCAAAATTAGCTGGACTTTATTATTGGCGGTACTATTTTATCGCATCCCTGGAAAGAGATAAATTCACTTTAATTAAATGCATCTAAATTCATTAAATTATACCCTCACATTAAAGTCAAGTTATCTCTTTCCAGGGATGCGATAAAATAGTACCGCCAATAATAAAGTCCAGCTAATTTTGAATTCTCTATCGAATGAGCCCAAGATCGTTTAAATTAGACACCTTTAACTGCCACTATTTTGATTTAAATTTAATTTAATTAATCTTAATTTCCCAATTTCGAATGTATTCCTACAATATTTTATTCCATAACTACAAAATGCAAAAATATTGGAGATTATTCCATAATATATAATTCATTTTAAATTATTTTAATTATGATATATTTTAAGACAAAATTTCTTCTAAAAATTGAATAATTGGACTTATATTTTATATCGATTAAATAAATTTAATATAACAATTTCAATAAAACTTTAATGCACAATCAAACGAATATAAAGAATTTTGTTTTTTGAGAATTTTTTAATATTTTTCTTGAATTATTTATTCACTTATTTTATATTTATTAAACTTTACTTCACATAGTGAATAGGATTAAAGCAATATGACAAAACAAAATAAGAAGATCTATCCCTTTATAAATATATATAAACTCCTTTAAAAAAATTGAATAATTGTTACGACTTTCTTTGATTTAAAAAATTTAATCTTTTTTTTAAAAAATTTGTATCACTGATAAATAAATTGGATTTTTCTGAAAAAGTATAGTTAAAAATTTGATATTATAAGTATACTTCAGCAAATGCTTGAATCAATTATTTAAAAATATAAATAAATAACAAATTTAAGAAGGGGATCATTTAAAAAATAAGAAATAATAAAAATAAAAGATCACTGCTAATAACTACAAAATGAGTAATTTATTTGTTTTTTATTTGGAGTACTTATGATAAAAATCTTTTGGATGGTAAATTATTTTATTAAAAAAGATAATTTATTTTTATTTTTCTTAATGATTGGATGAATTTTATTAAAATAAATCAATAAATAGAAAATTAATAGAAAACTATTTTAAGTATAGATGACTGGAACCTTTATCCTTGAAAGCTAAAGTAAATAATAAAAATTCTATAATTTATATCAAAAATATTTATTTTTAATAATTACATACAATTTTTTATAAGTTTGATTTATTTTTAAACTAAATAATTCACAAATCTAAATAATATATCCAATTTAATGTGATATATAATTATTATTGTAGGAATAGAATTGCTCTGGGAAATTATATTAAACATATATTAAATAAATAATTAAATTTGTGGCAGTTAACTTTCAGGAAACCGAGATGAAATGGCATTTGTTTGATAGAGAATTCAAAATTAGCTGGACTTTACTATTGGCGGTATTCCTCTATCGCATTCTTGAGCAAAATAAATCGACTAAAATATTTTTTGAATTTTTTAGTTTTTTTATGTTCAAATTAAAGTCGAGTTAACTCGCTTCAGGATTGCTATAGAGGGGTACCGCCAATAGTAAAGTCCAGCCAATTTTGAATTCTCTATCAAACAAGTGCCATTTCATCTCGGTTTCCTGAAAGTTAACTGCCACAAATTTAATTATTTATATATTATATGTTTAATATAGTTTCCCAGAGCATATATTATTACAATAATATATAATAATCATTTCAAAATTATCAATACAGCTGTTAACTGAATACCTAATTACTGTCTTAATTTATATCAACTGTTGATGCAATAGATTATTTAAATTTTCATATAAATTTAACGGTTGATTAAGACCTTGATATTATGAAGAACAATTGAATCTAAGAAATATTTGATTGCTTTTATTTTGCTTATTCTTTTATTGTCAAAAAACAATGTATTATACTCTTTATTTCATAGGTGCCTTGTTGAATATATTAAATTACTTCAACTATTTTTGATTTCTTTAATAAAGAGTATGAAATTAAATTGAATATTTATAATACATATCCAACTATTATTTCTGATTACTTAGGAGCCAATTTTAATATAATAATTGGATTTTAAAATATTTTTACCAATTAAACATTGCTGATAAAGAATTATAGAAGTTAAAAAGTTCACTATATATTAAGATCCATCAAAATTTTAAAAAGGAAAGTACTACTTAATTTATTGAAGTATAGAGTTCATTTGAGTTTAATATAATGCTCCTTTTAAAATTATATTTGTTTTGTGTAAAAATCAGTTATACATGGGATTCACTATAAAGAAAGGCTTAAATAATAATACCTGCAAAAGTTTAAAGGTCATAATTGTAACAAATCATGACAATTAAAATAAAGAAAAGAGTTGTTATTATAATATTAAATTTTAGAAATCCTATCAAATTAATGTACATACATTAATTTTCTTAAGAAAATCATAATAATTTTTGTATTTAGGTATCAACAACAAAAAATAACTAAAAACTTAATTCTTTTTTAATAAAAATAAATTTAATTATCCCATTTTTAAGAATTTAATATTAAATATAAGATGAATTAATAAATAAATCTTTAATTAGGAGTCTTGAAAATAAATAAATAAAAGTATTAATTCTTTAATAATTTTATAAATTATATTTTAAAGTATCATCTTTGGAGCTACTGGAAGATGGTCCACATCAGATATTTATATAAGTATTTGAAATTATATTTCTATTAAATTTTAAATTTATAATAAATTCAAAAGTTTATAATTTAAATGCAACTTTATAATTTTGTTAATAAAATGGTCAACAACACCTGAACTAACTGATTATTATCATGTTTATATCCATTAAATACTTGATAAATATTTATTTTTATAAAGAGTTAAAAAGAACTGTATATGGTAATTCTCAAGAGTAGTAATGAAAAATGTTATAAATAACTATATAAGATTAGTATTTCTATTTATTTTATAATTCATGTTTAATTTCAGTCATTTCAAATAATCATACTAATTTTTTAATTGATTCACTCAAAAATGATAACAATCAGATATTCAAAAAATCGTCAGGAGTGTAGTAACATAATAATAATAATCTGATTATTAGGGTATTGCCACCCAAAAAATAAATTATATTAATTAAAGATTCGGCTTTGGATCAATTAAACTCCCCCTTAATATATACTATTTATTAGATAGAGTTTTTAATGCTGAGTAATAGAAGCAAATAAACTATAAGAGAGCGAGCAAAAGCATTTGCGCTACGGTATCATCTATGTAAAAAACTATTTATATAATTAGAGTGATAAATAGTAAGAAATTTTCACTCTAATTATATAAATAGTTTTTTACATAGATGAGACCTTAGCGCGAATGCTTTTGCTCGCTCTCTTATAGTTTATTTGCTTCTATTACTCAGCATTAAAAACTCTATCTAATAAATAGTATATATTAAGGGGGAGTTTAATTGATCCCAAAGCCAAAGATACTCACGATTCTTCCATCATCAATATTTGCATAATTATAATAAGTTAATTTTAATATATTTTAATAATTTTAATTTAATCTTTAATAGTATTTATCATAGTATAATTAAAATAACAATATTAAAAATATACACATTGATATTCTTGTATTCTATTTTTTATCAGAAAAATTATAATTATTAAACTATAAATAAGAAATACTTGTAATTTTTAATGGTTTCTTAAGAATTTAAATCTTTGCATAAAATATAGTAGGAATACATTATAAATTGAAAATAATTTAATTAAATAAATAATTAATAGAAATAGTGGCAGTTAAAGTTTACTAATATAATCAATCATGGCTTCATTTGATAAAAAATTATATAAAATAATAAGTTGAGCTTGAGTATTACTTTTCACATCTCTAGAGCAAATTAACTCGACTTTAATTCAATGTTTACAAAAGTTCAATTATTTTTAACTTTAGTTAAATTTGATTTATCTTAGGTCCGGAAATATATAAAATATTACCGTCATTAAAAGTCTAACTTATTTTGAACTCCTTATCGAATATTTTCAAGCATGTATAAATTGGCTAACTTTAACCGCCATTCTTTTCAAAATGAAATAATTATAATTAAATATAATTTCCATATTTTGGAATTAATACAGAATTCTCTTATTTTAACAAAGCTATCATTTATCAACTAAGTAAAGAAATTTCGATTATATAGATTTTAAATATTAAAATTCATTAATTTTTTCAATTTAATTGAATTTCATATGATTTTCTAAGTAGTTTTTCCAGAAAAATAGTATTATTTTCAAAATTAAAAGCGATAATTCAAAAAAGCCTATATTATATATATAAGTTAAAGCAAAATGATTTAATTATAATATTTTTATCAAAATACAAATACTTGTATATTATCTAATGTAATTTAGAATTAATTGAATAAATGCTTATCAAGGCATAATGCTTATGATAATAATATTAAAGGAAAAAAATAGATCATAAAATGATAATTTATAATTATATATAAATTTAATATTTCGATAATTGCTATTAACTTTGTAATAACTGTTTTATCTTTATATAGGGGTAACAATATAAAAATGAGCAAATATCTCTTAAAATTTCATCTGAAAATTCTATTAATTAAAATAGTCTAATGATTTTTGTATTTATAACTTATTAATTTATTAATAAAAATTTATTTTTTTAAATTAGCTACTTAGTTATCCCCTTACTTTTAAAATTCTTATTTAAAGGTAAGGATTGAAATTTTTTGTTAAACTAATTTATTAACATATATTTATTTTAGGCCCATCATTAAATTATTATTCTCAAAAAAAATTTAATTAATAATATTATTTCAGAACCTTTTCTTAGATCAAAATATCTTGCATATATAAATAAAACTTTATTCAGCATACATTAATATTATATATTTTTATATGTTTAAATATATTAAAACATTTGAAGTTGATTTTTTATAAAAATATTTTCATTTTTATATTAAAAATTATTGTTTTTCCATAATAAGTTATTTATATCTTTTTTTTTATTTATTAAAAGTTTATATATTTTATATTTAAATTTGTAAATCCAATATTTAGATTACTCATGCGTTGCTTTCAGAGAAGTATATTCAAATTAAAATATAATTAAATTTTAATCTTAATATCTTTATTATCAATATCTTCAGTTTGATTTTATTCAAAAAATAGATAATTTTAATTTTAAATAAACTAATTTTCTTATTTTAATAAAACTAATAGTATATTTGTCCTTAAATTTTTATTTATTATTTTATTTAATTTTTATTATATTTCGTTTATTTAAATTTATCAAAGTATTCCCAGGTGAACAGTTTTCATTATATTTAAATAATTGAATAAAATTGATAATCATTTCATTTAAATTAGAAAATTCTTATAAATAATAGATTTACATTTATATAAAAATTATCATTAAAAATATTATAAACTTATATATTCACGATTATGATTTATGCCTGGAAATTAGTTACTATTTATAATTCTTATTGTAGAAATTTCAATTTAACTCTAAAAATTTTTTAATGATTTGGAAATAATTAAAATTGTGAAAATCTATTCAAAATATAAAGAAATATTATTTAGAATGAACAGTCTGATCTTTATGATTATGATTACGCAACCACTGCAATAAATTAAAAATTTTGATTAAATAGATTTTAAATACACTTATTAAATGAGAAATTAGAGTTTAATTTTAAAGAATTATTTTAACTTATATTAGTAGAAATTATTACTCCAAATTAATTTACATATAGTTATTAAAATTGCATCAGCTGGTACTTATCTTGCTCACAAAAATATAACTAAATTAATTTGAAAAATAATTTTCCTAAATAAAAATAAAATTGAAAATTATGAATTATTGCTAATATATTAATTTTAGACTGGAAATACCATTTTTATCGGAAACGGTTACGATTGGGCTATTTACAGAGATACCGAATTCATGAATGAAGCTGATGGTGTCGCTTTCAAGACTAATTTACTTTATTTTTACAAAAATAATTAAAAAAATATAAAATAAAATTATCTCGTAGTCAGAAATATTCATGATCATTATCATAGATTAATAAATAGTAAAATTACTTTTAATTAAAAAATGTGTTTTATTTTATATATAATCAATTTACTTATTTAATATAAACAAAAAGGTATCAAAAGATGAATTGCTTATCATAATTAAAGATAATTTTATAATATATATATATACTATTAAAATAGCCTTTTTCAATGATCTTGTATATTCAAAAAAAATTCATACCCTGAAATATTATTTTAGTAAAATAATTGAATTTACTAGGAAGCATCATTTGAATTTGCAATATTTTTCTTGACTATTTAAATTAAAGAATTCATTTGCAATATAAATTAATTATTTGCCAATTTCTAAAATATTCTATTGTAACTTTTTATTAATATTTAGAAAATATATTTTGTCCAACAGCAATTCATTGTTTTTATCCTTATAAATTATCAATAAATTTCGAAGAAATTAAAATTGATTTATTATTAAACGTAATGCTTATTTATTAATTTATTTCATGAGATGATAAGAATTTTCTAATTATATATAAAGCAAGACTTTCACTTACTCTTCACCATACGATTGGGGATTTGACCTAATTTAATTATAGCTTAAAAGTTAATCATTTAAAAAATTTATATTCAAAAATTGTGTCAATAACATTATTATTCAATTAGAATATTAAATAATTATTAAAAATATTAGGTTTAATCTCTCTTTATTATATATGTTATTATTAAACTTTTAATATTTTATTCGAAAATATTCAATATTTAAATTTATTAATTTTACTTTTATGATATAAAAATTAATTTTGTAGAAATAATTTGAATTTGAAATTAATTTAAATTAAATTAATTATAAATCAAAATCGTAGATGTTAAAGTTGACTAATTTGAACGTTTTTAGACTCATTCGATAGAGAATTAAAAATTAGCTGGACTTTGTTATTGGCGGTACTATTTTATCGCATCCCTGGAGCGAGATAACTTTACTTCAATGTGAGTGTATAATTTATTGAATTTAGAGGCGTTTAATTAAAGTGATGTTATCTCGCTCGAGGGATGCGATAAAATAGTATCGCCAATAGTAAAGTCCAGCTAATTTTAATTCTCTATCGAATGAGCCGAAGATCGTTTAAATTGGCCATTTTAATTGCCAATATTTTTATTTATGATTAATTTAATTTAGATTAATTTCTAAATTCAAATTATTTCTACAACATAGTTAGCTAATTTGTTTTTAAAATTGAAATTAATTCTGGAGATACGAAATCAATCTAGTAAGATAATTCATTAATAAAAGTTAATATATTTTAAGTTAAATTACAAACCTTTCAAATTCTTGAATCATTATGTTTAAATAATAAGCAACGAAAATAGTCTTAAAAAATATTTTGGAGTTTTGTTTTGATAAATAAATTAAAATAAAATACCAAGCTGCTAGAAAATCAATTTTACCTGATTGAAACCAGGTGGTCAGAAAATTATTATCTAATGCGAATTCAACACAGTTTTTAAAATTTTTTATCTGTATGCCTACTAATTGATTATTAATTACAATATTTAGTATCTATAAACTGTAGTAATATGGAAGTTTGACCTTTAAAATCATCGAAACGATGGATAAATCACTCTATTGATAAAAATAAAAAATATAAAGCATATTTGTAATGCTTAACTTTGTCAAACTAATTCTCTTAAAATAAATTGGTTATTTTTTAATAATTTTATTAATTATTTTTCTTATCATGCCTAAGTAAATTACTCACATTAATACTAATTTAATTTTAATTATATAAAGATCTCACGTTACCTTATAATCCAATAAGTTTAATTTATAATTTTCTTTATCTTATAAATTTCATAAAAATTTACCAAAAAAGCTATAATTAAATTTTAATAACCTAAATACAAGAGTTAATCAACTTATTATTTAATTTATATTAACCTAATTCCAGGCCATTACGACTTTAAATTATAAATTGTTATGTTTATAATAATATTATTTTTTAATTTATTTTTAATTGTTGAAAATACAAAGTTAATTAAATTTACTTAGATATTTGTGAATTTATTTTTATTTTGTAATTATAAAATAAAACTTTAGATTCCCAACTCTTAAGCAACAATAAAACCCCCAAAATCCTCATTGAATGTTTTGATTTATTTTTATTTCTTTAATTAATGATAAAATTTATAAGATTACATAATATTAAATTATAAAAAACATCAACCTGTTTTAATATAATCATGCTTAAACTGAATTAAATAATTTAATTTGAAATTTAAGGGATTTAATGCGGTGCTTATTTTATTATAATGCATAAAAATATATAATACAAATATAAATGGTGATTCAACTTTAAGAAAAATAAATTATAAAACCTCATATCAATTAGTATTGGATTGTTACAAATATTTTAGCTCTCAAATTTTTCATATGCTTAAAAAGTTGTTTATAATTTTAAAATTATTAGTATAAATTCATCATTTTATTTTATCTTAACTTTGAAAAATATTTGAAATTTATAATTTTCATTTTAAAATGAAATTTCTTATATATTATCTAAGTATTAATCTTCATTCTTTTTAACTTTAATGAGCAATTTAAATTTTTTTCTTCATTCATACTTATGCAGATTTATTATTTTTGCAAATTTTTTTATATTTTGGTTATATAACCAAATTTTTTAATGATTCTTCAATAAAAATGTCAAAGATCTTATATTTATATTTGTTTAATCATATAAAATAAAATTATTTTAAAACTTTAAGCTTCCATTAAATTCAAATTAAAATAATTAATAAAAGCTTATGTTAGACAAAACGATTATACCGTTCCTTAAATTAAAAATAATTAAAATTAATAATTTCTGATTATTAAAACAAATATTCTCAGATTACAATGCAGAAAAATAATAAATTTAATGATAAAACAGAGCTAAATTAAATGAAATCATAAATTCTATTTATTTAAATTGATTTTATTTCTTTAAAATCCAAAAATATGTTTAAAAATAATATATTTATATAATAAATTTGACAGCTTAATTAAATTTTGAATAATTCAAGAATAATTTTGTTCTCCTAAAACCACCTTTTCACACTATATTGTAAAGAATTTCACTTTTAATTAAAGTATCTTAATTAATTTTCTTAGAGATATTTACATTTAATAACAAAATTTTACCCATAAAATTTTATTCTTTTTTTTTTAAATTTATTTTTAATTTTAAGTTACTATTTTTAGCTTAATAAAATTTGTATTAGTAAGAAAATTCTTTTTAATTGATACACTTTAAGTTTTGTTATAAAAATTTACATTTATTATATTTGAAATAATTAATAATTCAATTTCATTAAATACTTAAATTTATCAATATTTATCTTCAAAAGATAAAAATTTAGTTTTTTAAAGGCAACTAATTTTGTATTGCATTCATCTCCTTATGGATAAGTATAACAAATTATAAAATGTTTGAAGTCATGAAAATAATAACAAAAAAATATAATTAATCAAAGTCTCTTCTTGCAAGTTAATATAATTAAATGGAATAGGTTATATATTTGAATTTATAATATTATGAAGATGATGAGATTGAGATATATCTAAGATTATTAAATCTAATATTTCTAACAAAATGAATTTTTTACTTAAAATTAAACAGTGGTTTCAGAAACACAAATGTAATTTAGAAAATATAATTTATTTTGTTATTTATTTTATAATCTTTGTAAAACATTTTAATCAATAAACTTACTTTTAATTTGCCAGGTAATCATATTAACGTTTCCATGTTTAATAATATTTATATTCCCATTCCATTTTAATATATTTTCTTTTTTATTAAAAAAATCATTGAATATAAATTATTTATATTATTAAGATATAACCATTAAAAATTATTTGAATATTTATTTTAAAATATATGAGAAAAATTTGATTAACCATTTAAAAGGAAAACCAAAGATTAAATAATTAAAAAAAAAAGATTTCATAAATATTATATCTTTTGTCTTAGATTCTCAAGTTGAAAATTTAATTAAAAATATTCATTAAATCTTGAATCTTATGTTGTTATAAAAATTATTTATTATATAAAATAAATATATATTATTCCTGAGTTTGTTTAAATTCATACTGCCTATGGAGATTATTAAGGATTAATAAAACAATTATTGTTTTATTCTATTTTGATTTAATCTTTATTTATAAATAAATAATTTTATTTATCCCATAAAATATTTTTGGGGTGATAAAATGGGGAAATTCGATTTAAACCAATGGATTTATTATTATAAAATTAAAAATTTAATTTCAAAGTGAGGTACTAATCTCATCTGGGATTTTTTAATAGAGCTTTATACTACACTAAGTTCTACTGAGGGTAGACAACGGTTTGCTGAGTCTACCATATAAGGAGCAAGTCGGCGGGGTTCAATCTGCCAGCCTCTACACTTCTCAAGTGTGCTTGGGACTTAGGATCTCTCTTCAATAGATGAGCTATCTGGCGTGAGTTCTGTTTCCTTACTAATAGGGATCAGGATAAAGATTATGCTCAGCCTTCAAAGTAAGAAGATTAAAACCTTGGAAGCCAACGATACATATTTTTTCTCCCTCACAGAGTTCGGGGGCTGAATCCACCTCGGTTTAAGAATAGGAACTACATTCCCTGCATCGGTGGGATCGGTAAGCGTTTTTCTAAACTCTGCCACCAAGTGTAGTCTTTTCTACTGGGTTATCTTGTTTTACATCTTGATTTAGGGATGAAACGGTGTAATGGCAAAGCTGGTTTTTTCGGAGAAATTCTGACTTTATAACTACCACTTCATCTCACTCAGATACGTAAAAATAAAGACTAAAATTAATGGTATGATTTTAGTTTTAAACAGTGAAATGCAAAATTTAATTTAAGATTACTCAATTACCATTACTAACCAATGGATTTATTATATAATTTTAATTTTTAATTAATTCCATGATATACCAAATAAATAAATTTCATCTGTTCTTTATTGATGATTATAATGGAATATTTTATAAAGGAATTCATTTCTAATCTTATTACTATTTTTAAAAATAAAATTTTTATTCTGTCTAATAATGTTAAACTTTTTTTTAAGTAATGTTTCATGAATCATATCTTCCAATTAAAACTATATTAAATAACTTCATTAAGCAAAATGTAAACTTTCTATTAAATATAAATTACAATTTTTTATGGAAATTTTGATTTTCATTTTATTCTAATCTAACTGCGCTTTCATTAAGTACTGTTATGAATATAAATGATTTTGTAAAATAATTAAATAAAAAATTGAATTTATTATCCATTCAAAAATACAAAAAAATTATTTTTAAAAATGCCAAATTTCATTAGTTCTTAAACTTTTAGCTGATTGAAATAATTACTCGATTTCTATTATGAATTCCTATGTTAAAATAAACATGAATTCAGGCAATACATAAATATTTAGTACTATAATTAATTAAATGATAAACGAATATCAATAATTATGGTAATTATTTCTGTTTTACTGATAAAAATATTATTATTCTTCTTTTATTATAACACTAATTCATAAACCCAGTACTATTTCCAAACTGCTTTAAATACTAATAAAAACAATAATTTTAGGATAAACACATTTTATTAGATTCATACTAAATTATATTTATAGTTCATAAACATTAAGAAAAAATGGAGAAGATTTATAAGCTTTGAGTTTTGTTTAAATCTCATAAAGAAAGATTATATCGATTTTTAAGAATATTATACTCAATATTATTATACTCAATAAATATACTCATAATTTCTACTTTACTCATCATAAGAAATTGAAACGAATAGCGCTCTAATAAACTTTTTTATCTTCTTTCTATTATTAAAGCATCAATTAATTTAAAAATAGTTAAAATTAAGCTTAGATGTCCATCCCTTATATAACTATATACTTTTAATTAAAAATTTTAGTGGTTAAAAAAGAAATTTGATCCTCTTTTTTCATGCTATTTTAATTTTGAACAAATATTTCTAATTAAATTTCTTTTTAAGAGAAGGTATCTAAGAGAAAAAACAAAAAATTTATATCTTGATTAATTTTTATTGATCGATTTTGCTAACTTATATCTCTAAGACATAATCTTCACTCATTTCATCAAATCAGCATTAAATTAAACTTCATTGATCTTTTTAGTCAAAAACTTCAATATTTTCTTCGTATAATTACATCTGACAAAAAAATAAAAGCCTAATAGAAATTAATAAAAATGTTAATTGATAGAAAAGTTTGGATATAATTAATCAAAAATTAAATTTTAAATATTAACATTTGTTTAATCTTTAAAGAATCTAAAATTTGTAAACATATTATTTACTACCTTGTAAAATCTAAGATGTTTTACAAATATTTTATAATCTTTAACATATTTTAACCACTCTAATTATACAGGTGGTACTTACGCAGCTGGTACTCTTACAGAAGGTGTTATCTTCGATCAGCATTACATTCATTAATTTACACTTAAGATATAATTTTTGAATTAATTAATTTATAAATTTTAATTTTCATTTAAATTAGTAAAAAGTAGCTAAATTTTTTAAAGTAATTTTAAAATATAAAGCAATAATAGTAATGATAATAATAATTTATATATATTCGATTTTTCCTTAATAAGTTATTTTAAATATTGATAATTCAATCATACTGTAAGAATAAATTCGAAATTGCTAAATTAATTTAAATTTTGGATTAATTATAAATCAAAATCATGGCAGTTTAAGTTGCCAATTTAAATAATTTTGGGCTCATTTGATACAGAATTCAAAATTAGCTAAAATATTTATTGGTAATATTTTATCGCATCGATGGAGCGAGATAACTTCATTTTAATTTAACATCTATAAATTCAATATATTTTACCCTCACATTAAAAGTGAAGTTATCTCGCTCCATCGATGCGATAAAATTGTACCAATAAAAATTTTAGCTAATTTTTAATTTTGTATAAAATGAGCCTAAGATTATTTAAATTGGGCAATTTAAACTGCCAAGATTTTGATTTATAATTAATCCAAAATTTAAATTAATTTAGCAATTTCGAATTATTCTTACAATTCTATAATTAATATTGAAATGACTCTTGGTAAAGCTGCTTACTTAAAGATAAGTTTAATAAATATTTTTTAAGTGAAGCAGATCTAACCTGCCAATCATCAAGACCTATTGATGTTAAGGTTTTAAATTATTCTATTTTAATTATCTGATTATAGTTATATAATCTTTAATTTAAATCATGATAGCATTTTTATATTGATAATAAAATAGTTTTTTTTAATAACTAGGAAATCGAATTCAAATATTGTTTTAATAGTTATGATACATTCAATTAAATTTCTCAAAATAGCGGGAAAATCTTTAACAAATAAAAATGTCATTAAAATAAAAAATATAATTTTATATGATGTTTTTAAAAGTTTTATTTTTAGACCACACCAAAAATTAAATGCAATCCCAGATTTAATTTTTTATATATTGAACTCAACATGTTATTCCCTTTATAAATTAATTGTTTTTCAATTAATTGAAATTGAATTAAATATATTTTCTTTAACAAAATTATGCTCTGTTGTTTAAAGAAATTTAATTTAATTTCAGATTGTTATTCTTACATTTTTTAAATAATTCTTTAGTCAGAATGTAAGTTGATTTATAGTTAATATTCTGTTATCAAAATTTAAAGCATTTTTATAGAATCATATTATGTAAAATTTCATAATTTAAAAAAGGTTTTCACTGCTGGAAATACCTCCTTAACAATTGAGCATATTTTTTATATAAAATAACTTGATAGAATTTTTTTAAAATATTTATAAGCAAACATGGATTACCTACGATTCTACAACTGGTGTTCTTTCCATAAACTCTATTTATTAATATTTTAAAATCTAATTCATCTCTTTTTTTTCATAGCATTATTTTAAATCTCAATTTATTTGGTTTTATTAAAATCTAAAAACAAACCTTTAAAAGTATGATTAATTAAAGCACTATATAAAAGTAAAAAATATAAAATATATATTGGTTTCTGTTTTAAACATAAATAATTCAAGCGAGGATAGGCGAGTTTATAAATCTTTTACATCAAACAAAATCTTCGGGAGGTTTGGAGCCTATTAATCTTTATCTTTTTACTATGAAATTTCATATAAATATCTTATGTTCATTTTTTATGGCTTGATTAGCAGTATATTTACTTTTTCTTGCCTTTCAATAACTACAAAAAATCCAATCCCATTGAATTTAAAGGAAAACAGAAAATTAAAAACAAGAGTTATGTTTAGCATTTCATATTCCTACTTTTCCTTAATTATAAGAATTGGTTTTTAACCAGAAATAGAAGTATCTATTAGATAGCTTTCTTATTTAGTGTAATCACAAGAACTTTGTGCATGATTAAATAGTTATTAAGCGTGGATTAATAAAATTAATCTTTCCTACTATCTTATCTTATTCCATTTAGATTTTCATGTTCTTATATATTAACCCATTTAATCGTTAACTTTAATATTTTTGCATCTTTTATATAAAGACCTATATGTAAAAGTTATTTAAAGTTAGGCTCATTAACTTGAAGGAATATTTAAGATCTTAAGTACTATAATTCAAATATATAATAAAATTTACAATTAGTCTTATTAAAGGAATATTTAAGTCTATCACTCTCTTAATGCAATTGACTATCTTTTAATGTATTATATAGTTTTAGATATGGTCTCTAAGAATTTAGACGATATGGGGAGCACTGGAAAATTTCAATGGAACATAACAGCTCGATAAGTGATAGATAAATTAGCTTGATATTTAATATAATTTTCATTAATGATATAATCAATAGTGTTGCTTGAATTTTATAGGTCTCTTAGACACTTAAAGTTTCGTTGATATCTCTTAATATTCAATGCTAATAAGCAAATAACCTAACAGTATCAGGATATTAATTAAGCGTTCTTGCTAAAGCCTTGTAATTTGGCGTGGCTATGATTTTATCACTATAATCATCACATCCATAATACAACTTAAACACTAAATCTATAGACTAAATGTCTTTTGAAAAAATCCGAACCTTATACTACTATAAATTACTAATATTTGAAACATGAAACTACAAATAAGCATTATAAAAATTATAATAATGTAGTAAAAAAAAAAACCACATTTATTAATAAATAATTCAATTAAACTACATTACAGTTCTGAAGTTTTAATATTTTGTATAGGAATAATATGATGCATGAATTAAATAAGTAAACTAATTGTCTAGTTATTCATTATTGTACTAATCTCTTAATTATCATATTTTTCTTCCATTTATACGATTTGAAGAATATAAAAATGTGAACATAAATTGAATAAAAAGAATTGAAATTATTAAGTATTTTATGGAAGTATAAAACCCTATCTATATGTATAATTATAATTAAAAAATATTCAGACACCCTCAAAACATTTCTAAATCTATAATTTTTAATAGCAAAAAATACAGCAAGTTGCATCCTTACCTTAAAATCACGAAAAAATTCCAAAACCCTAAAAAAATAAAAGTTTTATCGAAATTAAGATTCGAATTTCGTAACATTTTTAATTATTCAAAATTTTTTATGGAAGGGTTGAATATTATTATTCAATAAATTAGTTGATTAATTTAAGATATAATATTTCATAATTGATCAATTTAATTTTTAATCGCTTCACTTTAATATAAAAGATTTCAAATCACCTTCCATAAATTTTGAATCAATACCTTAAATATTAAGATTATTTGTTATTGCTATTGATAAAATACAAAAGATTAGGAAATTATGTTTTATAATAGAAATTATTTAGAATTACTAATTTAATTTCTAGTATATAAATCAAAAACATTGTAAAATAAAGAGATAAGTTCAAGTTTTTTAGACTTATTATTATTGCCTATTTTAAAATGCCATTTCGTAAATTATTAATATTTAAGTTTTTTTTAGTCAATTGAAATTGTGCGAAGAAAAAAAGTAGCTTAACATTTTATTAAGACTGAGTCATCTTAAATTTAATGTAAGTATTCAGTTTTGCTGGGAGAGATAGTATTGAAATGGCTTTACTCATATTACTATTCCTAAAGTTCAGTAAAAAAAGGTTTTATTATATCTGAAAATTTATTGGGATATTAAAAAGTGTTTATGTATAATTTAACTGTATTTTTTACTTACTATAAATTTTTATAAATAATAGAGAGACCTTTCTACAAATAGTTTTATTAAAGCTTCTATTTAATCCATTTTAGTATTTGTTTTTAGAATATAAATATAATACATTGATTAATAAGCTATGATAATTTTTTTATTTTGAAAATTCATGATCGATAATATAATATTGGAAGGAGGTTATTGATTAATGATAAGTAAAATTTCAATCTTCCATAATTCTCAAAATAATGCTTATCAATTTACTTCTGCTTAAATTGGATTTTTCATTAAATTTATTTGTTTATTTGGTCACCATAGATAAAGTTAATTACTATCTTTATGAATAAAATGTTTAATGTGATAAAACTTGTTTAAGTTTCTATTAATAAATCATATTAAAACTAATTTATCAATTTTTAGAAATATTAGATTGATTTAGTTAAAGTGTTTTATTACTCAATGCTTATAATTTCTTAAACAATAATAAATCAAAGTTGATTTATACAGTTAATTTAAATTTTGAAATAAAGAAAATTTTTTAAAGAAAATGCATGCTACTATCAATATTCTAGTAACTGTATTAAATATAAATTAAATGTAAAAATATTTTTGTCAAAATAATTTAAAAAGCAATATTTGGAATGGAAAATTTCATGGCATATTTATATTTATATCTAATTATACAAATTTTACATAAATTTTTAAGTAAAATATAATTGAGTATATTGAATATGCATTTTATAAAGCTTCATAAAATTCATTGTTAGTATTAATTAATATTATAAATATGAATATTTAAAAAATATTTAATAAAAATTTAAGATTAAAATATAAAATTAAACATTAATGCATAGATAAAAAACATATAATTAATAATATTTTAGAAAATAATTTAGTGCCTATGCTAGATGTTATTCAGAAATGTCGGAAATAAAAATTTGGGAAGAAAAAAACTATAAAAATAATATAAAAATTTTATAGGCAAGTAAAACTTCCCCAAAATATTTTTCATTATTCCAAAGACCTGGAAACTTCTTCCCAAAATTTATATTTTATTTTATATTTATCTAAAATTTAAAAATAAGCTATCAAAATTATAATTTTTTACAATTCAAAATTTTTATCAACAACGTTTTGTAAAAAAATAGTAACTATAATATATTTTTCATTATTTTTAATACTTTTAAAAGTAAATGTATGTTAATAAGTATTTGAATAATTTAAATTTGAATTTATATATTTACTTTTTGGTAGAAATTCATCCTCATTAATATAATCTTTATATATTTATTCGAGTTATTTTTTATAAACTCTGTATTATAGGTAATTAAATCTTTTTTTAATTTATTATAAATTGATTATTGTAGAAATACATTCAAAATTGGGAAATTATTTATAATTGAATTATTAATTTATCGAAATCGTGGCAGTTAAAGTTGGCCAGTTTAAACGATCTAGGGCTCATTTGATAGATAATCAATATTAGCTGGACTTTGTTATTGGCGGTACTTTTTTTATCGCATCCATGGAGTGATAAAACTTCACTTTAATGTGAGGATATAATTTAATGAATTTAGAGGTGTTTAATTAAAGTGAAGTTTTATCACTCCATGGATGCGATAAAAAAGTACCGCCAATAACAAAGTCCAGCTAATATTGATTATCTATCGAATGAACCCAAGATCGTTTAAACTGGCGAACTTTAACTGCCACGATTTTGATATATTAATAATTCAATTATAAATAATTTCCCAATTTTGAATTTATTCCTACGATAAACTCTTCATCTACTTTAGCTGGAGCTGCAGCTTATTAATTGAATGAGAAAAAAAACAACTTAATATTTTAAAAAATTTTTGCAATTTTGAATTTTTATTTTAAAATAATGATAATAATTTAAATTTAAATAAAAATTTCTTATCTCAATATAATAAATGCTTTTTATCAAATATCAATATATTCAAAAACTCAATCAATAATTACCCAATCTAATATTTTTTTTAAATAAATAGATAGATAGATAATAACTTAAGGTAAATATATATTAATTTCATTTCTATTTAAGTTGTGTGATTTATATTAACGAAATGTAATTCACTACAAAATTTAACCTCATTTTTCTTCTGTGTTCATGTGTGGTTTCTTATCATTCATACTAACTCTCTGAGCCTCCTTCTCATTGTTGTTGTTTCCAGTCTCTTCCTCTGCCGCTGACATTGCAGTTTGAGCCTCCTTTTCTATGAGTGATAGTTTGATCTTTGGTTGGTCATATGTGAGCTCGAGCTCCCTTGTCTCTTCCTTTCCTTTCTCAAGCTTTCAACTTACTTTATATCCTTTAGTGAATAGAAACCCTTCTAATTCTGCTATGTTCTTATCTAAATCGCTGAATTCTCCCTCCTATTCAATATACCTTTTCTCAAGCAGATTCTTGTTCCCTATTTGAATCACCATTTTGTCCCAGGTGTCTGCTTGTAAAATTTGCTTGATCATCTCAGTTCCTTTTGCATCCCAATTCGCTTGCCATAAGTTTTCATTTCTTTTATCTGTGATTAGCTCAAGGTTTTCTTTTTTAAGATATGTCAGATTTTCAAATTTTCATAAGAAACACCTCTAAGTTGAATATCAGGTAGTATCTCTGCATATTTATCCAGTCTTTTGCAAATATTTGAAAACACAGGATCTCCAGGTAGCTCCAGAGCAAGGTGGTTTGTCATCAGGATGGCCAATATCCCACAATCTTCTGGGTCCTTTACTTGATTTATTTCTGGTTTGCTCACGAGACTCCTTGCTGAGCATTCTCTGTCCATCGTTTGGCCAATGAAATCATTGATTTGCTTTAGGTGTCTTTATAACAGATCTAGGTTCCGTAGATGATTTCTTGATTCGTAGACTTCTACTTCTCCCGCTTCCTTCATTATTCTTAGGATCACAAAGTTCCTGCAGTTCTTGATACCCTTACTCTGGTAATATGTCGGAATAATGATGATTTTGACATCGTCCAGCTCTCTCGAGTATTAGCCATTTTCTTACTTCCAAGAAATTTGTGGTTCCAACTCCCTAATCAATTTACACAATATGTCTGTCGTTCATGGCTATGGGTGGAAGGATCATATGTTAAATTCTCTATTCGCATACTGGGCCTCATCTTTCAGTTTCAGACTCGTCTCCATAGTGACATCTTATAATTGCTTTCCTAGAATTATATCTTCATCTAGCCATTCCTGTTTATGGCTAACCAATGCTCTTGCTGTTTCTCTGTCCAGAGTTCCCACTCTTTGATGCCTTTTCCTCTAGTTTCTTCGTTGTCGTTAAATCTTTATACTTGTGCTTTTTCCATCTTGCTTCTGGTGCTCGGTCAGCATTCTATTTTTACCATCCTAGTAATAAATGGAGTCCACCCCTTCTTAGCGTGAATTATCTTGTCAAATCCTAGGCATTAGACTTCTGATAAATCCATAAATCGTTTGAATTTCATTTGATATCCCTAAATACTTACAGATCTATCCTTATGAGTGTTGAACTATGTCCTTTGTACCTGAGACTCATAATAATTTCTTATTAAATTTAAATATTATTTTTTAAGAACATTTAAATGAAAGGTTAATAAGTATTTTGAATCAAGATAGGATTTAATGTTTTCTCGTATTTTTAGTTAAAAAAGGAATGAATAAAAATTAATAATTCAGAAGTAGAAGTTTTTATTTTGCTTTAATCATATGAAACATAACAATTTTTTTTATCAAATTTTTGGATAAATATTACTAAATTTAATTAATCATTTTTATCCAAGGTTTATGTATATGTTTTATCGTTTATTTAAATCTAAAGAAATAAATATTCATAAGACTAGATTTAATATAATTCATAGAATAGATCTAAGATTCATATTTAACAGAGAAATAAAATTAAATGAATTGAAGCAATTGATTCAAAATAAAAATATAGTTTCCTTAATAAACAGTTAACAATTATATTTATAATCATTAATATGACGATCCAACATCAAGACGTCTCATGCAAGATTGATTATATTTATATTTTTTATTAGACGATATGGATGTTGCTGAACCAGGCACCTACGCTTTTTTAATAATAATAATAATAATATCTATGTAGTTAAAAGCATCAACATTTGAATCAAGAAATTTATAAAGGTTTCTATATTTCGATTTAATTTAGACATTCTACTTATTTTAATTATTCAAATTTATTAAATCACTTGAAATAAAAAACTCTCAATAATTTATACTGATTTAATCAAGAAAAAATATGCATTTCTTATAGTTTTTAAAAATAATAAAAAACTTGTATTTTTAGTTCACTTTTTTTTATAAAAAATCAAAATATCTCCTGCATTTTATTTAAAGCTATTTTAGTTTTTTAATAATATTACTGTCATTATTTTATTTTACACATATGTCATAGTCGTTATTTTTATTTTTGTTTTTTAATTATCAAACACAAACCACAAAAAATATTGTATAATTCTTTTTTTGCATTAAACTCATAAATCAAATAACATTTGAATCTTTGTTATGCATAAAAAAAAGTTACTAAAATTATTTTTATTTCTTTAATGTTATATAATATATTAATTTAATGATTTTTAGAGTTTAAATATAAAATCATAATTTATTTAAATATATAAGATAAAATTAAAATGAAAATTGAATTATTATAAGTGATAATATAACAAAAGAACAAATTAATGAGAATAGAGTACCAATGATTATTAATATTGTTTTGATATATTTTTTCATGTTGACAAATAAGAAATATTATTATAGCAATATTTAGTAATATTAATAATAAATGGTTTAAATGTTTAAGAATCTATTGGATGTCATTTAATTATTTTTAATTTTTAAATTTGTTCAGAGATAGCCATAAATTTATATATTTTAAGGTATAAATAATTTGTTCAAGTTCAAAATATAAATTATTTAAAGCAAGAATATTTATAAAATTTTCAGTCAATATTTTATTAAGCTAAAATATAATGCTTTGATCATCAGATATCAAGATAGATATGATTATTTTTAAATTAAATAATTTTCCTACTAATATTTATTTCTTATATAAATTTATTTACATTATAATTAATTTTCAATAAAAATATCATGCATAGATATGCCAAAATTAAATATAATTTTGAAAATATTTTTATTAAATTTACATTTCAAATTTAATAAATTGCTAATTTTAAATAATATTCTAGAAATACATTTGAATTTGGAAATTTATTATAATTATAATTAAATTAAATATAATTTTTAATCGTGGCTGTTAAAGTTGGCCAATTTGAACATTTTTAGACTCGTTCGATAGAGAATTCAAAATTAGCTCGACTTTATTATTAGCTGTACTATTTTATCTCATCCCTGGAGGGAGATAACTCGACTTTAATGTGGTTGTTTAACTTAACGAATTTAGATGAATTTAATTAAAGTCGAGTTATCTCCCTCCAGGGATGAGATAAAATAGTACAGCTAATAATAAAGTCGAGCTAATTTTGAATTCTCTATCGAACGAGTCTAAAAATGTTCAAATTGGCCAACTTTAACAGCCACGATTTTAAATTATAATTAATTTTCCAAACTCAAATGTATTTCTAGAATATATCTCATTAAAATAGCTTTATACATATTATAGGTTATAATATTAAATATGATGCCGATACCTACTTCGATCACCCATTATCTATCAGAGTTAATTAAATAATATAAGTAAAAGACAATCTTATTATATTCTTTTAATAATATATCAAAAAATATATTTGGGGGGGGAAACACCTGAACCAGTAAATTATTTTCATATTTCTACAACCCTTATAACTCTATAAATGCTCGAAAAAGGTCAAATAAGAGTCGATAATGATGAATACAGCAAAAAATAGGCATAAAACTCCATAGGTTTCAAATGATCAAGTTTGTACATGAAATAATCATATAGAAATGCTATTCTATTAATAATTTTTTCCCCAAAAATTTGTAATTTTATATTGAACTTTGACGTAACTAAGTGTTATGAAAGTTAAATTCCAACGAGTCACCTATGTAAAACCATGGAGAATTTATGAATAATGGTATAGCAGACTTACTTGCATTTAAATCGGTGACTCGTTGGAATTTAACTTTCATAACACTTAGTTACGTCAAAGTTCAATATAA